>WAAE01011259.1:36191-57620 GCA_013400495.1 Nicator chloris | reverse complement strand
AAGAGAAGAGAAGAGAAGAGAAGAGAAGAGAAGAGAAGAGAAGAGAAGAGAAGAGAAGAGAAGAGAAGAGAAGAGAAGAGAAGAGAAGAGAAGAGAAGAGAAGAGAAGAGAAGAGAAGAGAAGAGAAGAGAGAGAAGAGATCTTGTTTTGTCTCTTAACCCCAGGAATTCCCTGGCTGCTGTGGTTGTTCTGAGCTCTCCAGCCCCAGCTGATGGAGCAGTTTTCCATCAGGAGCTGCTGGGCAGGAGCCTGGGGCTGCCCTGGGTGGTTTTGCTCTGAAGGCCACTCTTCAGTTATGTCTGACATCCCCTGGATGCCACAAACCCCTGGAGATAAAGGAAAGCAGGGAGAAAACAAGATGAGAACAGAGGAGGTGAGAGGACCCGGCTCCCCAAGGGATTTTTACTGTTTATAACCACAGGGATTCCTCAAAATAGCCCTGGCTGTGCTTGCAGGGTGGTTTTCTCTGGCATGAATCATGTGGGGATGCACATTCCTGCTGCTCAGCATTGCCTGCACATCCCAGGGTCTCACCTGCTGAGGGACAAGCTCAGCCCTGGGGGAGCTGAAAACCCAAAAGTCCTCTTAATCCCCCCCCAGACTCCTCCCTTTGAGCACTGAGGCCACATCCACTGCCAGCTTGGGGCAAACCTAAACCTTCCCCCAGCTGGGTTCAGCCCCTTGGGGCGCAGCTGATGCCACATCCTGAGGCTGCTGGAGTGGGGGAAGCTGAGCCCCCAACACAGACCCCAGCTGTGACCCCTGGGGGCGTCACCAGCCCTGAAAGTGTCCCAGAAACGTCAGGATGTGGCTCGTGGGGCCACGGGCTGATGGTGGGAGTGGATCTTAGAGGACTTTTCCAGCCTTGCCAGTTCTGTGTCTCTGATCAGGGTGCAGGGCCAAGCCCAGGGGTGGCCCAGGGCCAGTCCCAGCCCACCCAGGGGGTTCTTGGCATCCAATCCCAGTGGAAACATGGAACCCAAGTGCAGCTTTGAGTGCTGGAAGCAGGGGACAGCCTCCTTAAATCACATTGTCAAGCAGCTGGAGGAAGTCACAGGAAATTCAGCCATCCTTCACTGGCCCCTGCCTCTTTTTTTCAGGCTCTTCCTAAGGAAATTCTGGATAATTTCACTAAAACCCAGATAACTCCCAGCTCTTCCATGCTCCCCAGTGCCCTGTGCTGAGCTCTGCTCCTCCAGTGCCCCAGAGCTGTCCCCACACTGCTCCCACCATGGCTCCCCCTGCCCTCAGAGCATCCCCTCTGCTCCTGCACGGCCCCAGCTCAGTGTCCCTGTGTCCCTCTGTCCCTGGGCTTGGGTGTCACAGCTGCAGCTCAGATGTTCCTCTCACTGCTCTCCCCAGACCCAAATAGCCACTCCACTTCTGTCTCCTCAATAACCCTCAGCCCTCTGACACAGAAACTGTCGAGATTCTAAACTGATGGTTCCCCAGCACTGTAAATACAGCACAGTGGAAAACTGAGGTTCAGCCCCATTTCCTTCTGCTGCTCTTTGTCCAGAGCCCTGGGAAAGGCCAAAACACAGATTTTTCCATTTCAGGCTTCTCCTGCCAGCATGGCAAGAGGAGGATGCTTTGGAAACGTGGATTTTCAGAGGTGCTTTTGTCTCGGATGGTGAATCCACAGGTCAGGGCTCAGAGAAGGCCCAGCCTGAGCAGAGAGCTGCCTGGATCAGTGGGAAATGCAAAGGATGGGGTTGTGCACCAGGGGAATGTGATCTGGGAATGTTCTCCAGAGGTTCAACACCAGAAGTGCTCGTTTATCCCAGGATAAATGAGGTGCTGGAAGAAAAGAGGTCTCAAGGTCTCTTCTCATTCCACCCAGAAGCCCATTTACTCCCAAACTTCTATTTTAGCCAGTGTTTAGTTCCTTGCACCGACTCCAAGGAAAGATACAAAAATTCCATGCCAGAACATCTCATTTCCCCTTCCCAGGGGGCTCTGGAAGAGCCAGGGCACAAAGCAGGTGAGGTAACTCCCACCTGGCCTCTCCCCCAGCCCGGGGAAGCGCTGTGGCTCTGGGGCTGCTGCACTCACACACGTCTGAGGGCTCGGCTCTGCCTCTTTTGTGCGGGTTTGGCAAGCCCTGCAGATGCCTCATGGGCCAGGTCTTGCCAAAAAAGCAGCCGGCGGGGCGCGCCCGCTGCGAGAGGCTCGGCAGGGCTGGTGCACAAGCAGCTCCCGTGCCCACGGAGCTCGAGCCAGGGGGGATTAAACGCCCCAGCCTTGCATGAGGCATCCTTGAGAAACCTAAAACCCGAGGTGCCACCTAACGCTGGAGGTGCCCTGGGCTGCCAGCGCTGGCATCCCTCCCCAGGCCACTGTCACCGCGCAGGTCCCTGCAGGCAGGCACCCCGCATGGGTACGTGCACATCCTCAGGCGTTCCCCGCCAGCTCGGGCTGCTCTCCCCTCTCCCTGTCCCTGTCCTGGCACGGCAGAGCTGTCCCCGTTGGGTGGTGACGTTCTGGCAAGGGGTGCAGCAGCACAGGGCAGGGACAAACCCTGGTGATGCTGGTGGTTGGATGGAGCCCCAAAAACTGCCTGTGCCTGAGACAGGATATCCCTGCAGGGTGTCAGGGGTTGGCCCAACCTGTGCTGCCCTCTCCACGCTGAGCACAGGGGGCTTTGAGCCAGCAGGGGCTTTTATTGTGTAAGAGAACAAAACAAGACAGGGCAAAAGGAGTTTCCACGAGAGGAGTGTGCGAGGGAGTGTGCGAGTGTGTTTGTGCTCCCTGATCTGCAGGGAAGGGAGCAGGAATTGGCCTGAGCTGAAATCCAGCGGTGCTGGAGACAGGGACACTCTTTGCACACACACAGGGAAAAGTCCTCTGCCCCAAATCCCCGCAGAAATTCCGCAGCTGAGGTGGCAGAAGGTGCTTGCAGGTGCAGGGCAAGGTTGGGTGGTTGCAAACTGGTCCCCACTGGGTTGGAGGCAGCGAGGAGAGCTCAGCCTGGTGAGGGGATGTTTGAGCAGCTGCTAAAGATGAAGGCTGGGGAAGGCCTTGCATGATCAGGCCGCAAATTAAAGGTAGTTGGGTGTTATCACTCCTTGGAGTTGATTTATGGTGGAAATTCATGGAATCGTGGAATGGTTTGGGTTGGAAGGGACCTCAAAGCTCATCCAGTGCCACCCCAGCCATGGCAGGGACACCTCCCACTGTCCCAGGGGCTCCCAGCCCCAATGTCCAGCCTGGCCTTGGGCACTGCCAGGGATCCAGGGGCAGCCACAGCTGCTCTGGCAATTCCAGCCCAGCCCCTGCCCACCCTCCCAGAGAAGAATTTCTCCCTGATATTTAATCCCACCCTCTTTCAGTTCAAAGCCTGAATTTCTCCCTGTCCTATCAAGGGAAGCAGGGGCACATCCTCCCCTTTTCAGCCCCCCCAGACAGGGAGTGTTGGAACCAAAAGCCAAGGTTTCCACAGGAGTGACCCGTGCTGGAGACCTCGTTCCTGGAGTTTCATCACCCGGGAAAACTGAGCACAGGGAATACAGGTCTTAGAGGAGAAGGCTCCAGGGAGAGCTCAGAGCCCCTGCCAGGGCCTCAAGGGGCTCCAGGAGAGCTGCAGAGGGACTGGGGACAAGGCAGGCAGGGACAGGACACAGGGAATGGCTTCCCACTGCCACAGGGCAGTTATTGCACTTCAGAACCCAAGACTTTTTCAGGATCCTACATCAAGGAGGGCCCAAAAGTCTGGACAAGAGAGATGTGTCCAAAAGACCATCCACAGCAAAAACAGTGACCAGGAGTGTGTCTGACAGGGGGCTGAGCATCCAGAAGTGGGCACCTAGAGGGATGTGCCTTTCGAGGTGTCTGCCAGGGCTCCCCAAACCCAGATCCCTCTGAAGTGTTGGAGGCGAGGGTCAGAGCCTTTGTAGCTGCCTGTGGCCTGGGAAGGTCTGCCCACTGCACAAAGGTCATCCCAGAAAAGCCTTTCCAAACCCAGCTTTGACCTGATTTAGTGTGGAAGGCACAGAAAGTCAAACTTATCCTTTCCATGGGTGCCCTGGGAGGTCCAGCACAGCCTGGGAGCCCTCCCCACGCTCCCAGAGGGATTCCAGGTGTTCTCTGTGCCCAGCAGGAGGGAAGGGGCTCCTGCAGGAGCAGCTTTAGAGCCCACTGCTCACATTTGCCCTGCCAAGCTGGAAGGAACCTTAAGACTGCCCGGGGAGGTGGTGGAGTCACCATCCCTGGATGTGTTTAAAAAAAGACTGGATGTGGCACTGGGTGCCAGGGTTTAGTTGAGGTGTTAGGGCAAGGGTTGGACTCGATGATCCTGGAGGTCTCTTCCAACCTGGCCATTCTGTGAATTCTGTGAATTCTGTGAATTCTGTGAATCCCAGACCAAGCAGTGCCACTTGTGGGTCTCATTTTAGTTTTTTCCTAAAGCCTGCAGCTGATTTTCTCAACCGCAGTAATGTTCAAACGATAATTTTTCCCAGAAACAACCTGAAAAAAAGAATTGAAACAAATCTACACAGCTAGCGTTTGTTATCTGGTTTACATGTAAAAAAGTGTTAATTTTAATTAGCCAATCATAGTAATAGTGTGTTAATCCCAGCCTGTGCCGTGTGCAGGGACACCACCCACTACCCCAGGCTGCTCCTGGGCCAGGAGACAGGGCCCAAGAGAGGCTGTGCAGGCTTTGGGTGCTCAGCTCTGGCTCAGACATCCCCACCCCGCTTTTTGTTCAACTCCCCGTGGTTCTGGGGCTCTAACCTGTGGAGTTCAGAGCCAGCCATCGGGGCTGCTCTGCACAGGGAACTGCAGGCAGCAGCAAATGCCTGCTGTGCTGTGGCTGCCTGGACATGAAGCAGCAGAGCCCGGGCCGGGGATGTCAGAGGGATGAGCTGGGGAGGAGGGAGGATCGGCCCTGGGTTAACGGCATAATGAGAGAGGTGTGAAAATGAGGCAGCTGATTGATCTGCCTGGTGACAGATGCCAGCTGAGGAACGGGTTGTGTGCTGCACACAGGTGACAAAACCCCAAGCTCGGCGGGCTGGGAGCAGCAGCTCCTCGGGTGACACAGAGAGCACATCCCTGCAGCCCCGAGTTCCCCAGCCAGCCCTGAGAGCCCGAGGCACCACGGAGCTGCCCTGGCACGGTGGGACCCGCTGCTCCCAGGGTTTGTGTCCCAGGGGATTGGAGCAGGAGCCACAGGGACAATGTCACTGCTGGAGGTGGCTGTGTCACGGCACGAGGAGGTGACACGGAGGGTGAAGAAGGGAAGATCATGGAAACATGGAGTGGTTTGTGTTGGGAAGGGACCTTAAGAGTCATCCAGGGACATCCCAGGTTGCTCCAGCCTGGCCTTGGGCACTGCCAGGGATCCAGGGGCAGCCACAGCTGCTCTGGCAATTGCAGCCCAGCCCCTGCCCACCCTGCCAGGGAACAATTCCTGCCCAAGATCCCATCCAGCCCTGCCCTCTGGCACTGGGAAGCCATTCCCTGTGTGCTGGCCCTGCCTGCCTTGTCCCCAGTCCCTCTGCAGCTCTCCTGGAGCCCCTTGAGGCCCTGGCAGGGGCTCTGAGCTCTCCCCGGAGCCTTCTCCTCTCCAGGGGAGCACCCCCAGCTCTCCCAGCCTGGCTCCAGAGGGGCTTCAGCCCTGGGATCAGTGCAGTGGCCCTCAGCTGCAGCTTCCCCACCCTCTTACCCTGTGCAAGCCAAAGAAAATCCCAGGCTGAGGTGCAGCACTGGTTTTTGTGGTACTGGCTGACCTCAGAAGTGCATCAGCACCAAACAGAGGAATATGGCTGCAAATCTCATTAAAAACTCTTGAAAGTCCTAGGTTCTGGAATTGCATGGTTTGAAAGGAGGCTTCTTAGTCTGTGTAGCTTCAACATAAAACTGTGAACCTTAAATCCCAATTCAGAAACAAATAATTATCAGAGGAGCTCTCCAGGCAGTTTTAGAGGAGAATTTGGGGATGCAGCCTGGAGGTGATGACCTGAATTCCTTCTGGAGCAACACCAGAGGCTGCTGCAGTGAAACTTCCTCCCCAGGGGCAGCTCTGATCTCTGCTCTGGGCCAGGGACAGCACCCAGGGCAGGGCTGGAGCTGGGCCAGGGCAGGCTCAGGCTGCAGAGCAGGGAAAGGTTCTTCCCCCAGAGGTGCTGGCACTGCCCAGGCTCCCCAGGGAATGGGCACGGCCCCGAGGCTGCCAGAGCTCCAGGAGCCTTTGGACAGCGCCCCAGGGATGCCCAGGGTGGGGTTGGTGGGGGGTCTGGGCAGGGACAGGGCTGGAATCCAGGGTCCTGTGGGTCCCTTCCAGCCCAGGGTGTTCTGTGGCTCCGTGATCCCCATTGCAGGACCCTCACTCAGGTTTGCAGGAGGTTTCAGGACCCCACAGGTGTTGGTATCTCCTGACAGAGCCTCTGTGTGTCCCTGGGCTGTGCTTGGTGCTGCAGTGGGGCAGTCCTGCAGCAGACCTGGGGCAGCCAGAGGCAGAGGAGAACCTCCCCAAGGTGATGCTCCCCGGCACGTAGGTGTGAGGAGAGCCGTGGGAGGCCTTCACAGCACCACGTTCCTCAGCTGTCAACAGAAAAACACCTCCTTGTGGTCAATCCAAAAGAAAAAACCTATTTTAATCCACCGAGATCCTTCGGTTGGCCTTGACATAAAGCGCCGAGAGAGGATAAAAGCTTCCGGGAGGACAGGCCAGCCGGGAGGATTACGTGCGGCGCTTTGGGAAAGGCTGGGACTTTGCAAACACCCACGGGAGCGAACAAAAGCATCCCTTGCGGCCGGGCTGCGTGCCCCGGGCCTCTCCCGCTCGCTGATATGCAAATCCCGGCACAGGCGGCTGCGCTTGGCACCTTCCCTGCACCAACTTTGGTCACGGCTTTCTGCGTGCCCCGGGCTGACTCAGCAGGCAGGAATTGCGGGCACGCTTTGTTCTCGGAGCAGCCGAACACGGACGTGCCGGGCGGACAAAGGGCGGCTGCGGCTGCGGCTGCGGCACCGGGAGCCGGCCGGGCCGGGAGGTGAACGAGTGACAGAACGGCCCCAAAGCGGGCAGGGAAACGGCGGGGAGAGAACCGGGGCTGTGCTCACCCGGGGGGTGCTGAACTCACCTGGGGGGTGCTGTGCTCACCTGGGGGGTGCTGAACTCACCTAGGGGGTGCTGAACTCACCTGGGGGGTGCTGTGCTCACCTGGGGGGTGTTCACACACCTGGGGGGTGTGCACTCACCTGGGGGGTGTTGTGCTCACCTGGGGGGTGCTGAACTCACCTGTGGGATGTTCACACACCTGGGGGGTGTGCACTCACCTGGGGGGTGCTGTGCTCACCCGGGGGGTGCTGTGCTCACCCGGGGGGTGCTGTGCTCACCCGGGGGGTGCTGTGCTCACCCGGGGGGTGCTGTGCTCACCCGGGGGGTGCTGTGCTCACCCGGGGGGTGCTGTGCTCACCCGGGGGGTGCTGTGCTCACCCGGGGGGTGCTGTGCTCACCTGGGGGGTGTTTCAGTCACCTGTGGGTTGTTGTACTCAGNGTGGGGTGTTTCAGTCACCTGGGGGGTGTTTCACTCACCTGTGGGGTGTGCACTCACCTGTGGGGTGTTGTACTCACCTGTGGGGTGTTTCAGTCACCTGTGGGGTGTGCACTCACCTGTGGGGTGTTTCAGTCACCTGGGGGGTGCTGTGCTCACCTGTGGGGTGTTTCAGTCACCTGGGGGGTGTTTCACTCACCTGTGGGGTGTGCACTCACCTGTGGCAGCGTGGATCCCCCAGCACACCCACTGAACAGGGATCACCAGAGGGGAGCAAAGCCTGCCCAGGGCTCGGCTGCACCCTCGGGTGCTCCCAGGAGGAGCAGGGGGAGAGGGGCTTTAGCAAACAGGTGTGGAGGTGCCCACCTGCAGGTGCACCAGGTGTGCTGGGCACGCAGGGAGTGCTGCAGCTGCTCCCCAGCTGTGTTGTGTCCTGCTGTCCGGGGTGAGAATTCCCCTTCTGCTCACCAGGTACTTACAGGAGCCTTGGAAGCCCTGAGTTCCTCCCTAAGGAGGGAAAGCAGCCCCTCACCAAGTCCCTTGTCCTGTATTTGAAACACTGAGGACCTGGAGGGGCTGGAGCATGTCCAGGGCAGGGAACGGAGCTGGGAAGGGGCTGGAGCCCCAGGAGGGGCTGGGGGAGTCTCCACCAAACAGGTGATGGCTCCTTTCTGTGACCACGTGTGTCAGGGTCCTACAGGGGATGGGGATCTGGAGCTCACAATTGGCTCAATCACCGAGAAACTCCTGATGAAAGCAAAAGTTTCGTGGAGAAAGGAAACGGTGATTCCATTCCCATTTGCTGATGACAAAGTGCACTATTTTAACCATCCCTGCCCAGCTTCAGCCTTGCCCAGAGCAGCAAATCTCAGTTTGGTTCTTCTCCTCACTCTGCTCCTTTTTCCCTGTTTGAAGTGGATAGAAATCCGTGCAGGAAGCCTTTGCTGTTGCTTTCCTATGCCTCAGCAGCTTTCCAGGTCCTGAATTCCTGATCCTTCCCTGCCCTCACTCCCGCAGCCCTTGGCATCATTAATGGGAAGGTCAGGGAGGCTGGGCATTATCCTCCGGCAGAAATCCCAGGACAGGGCTGGGAAAGGCTCCCCTTGACCCCCTCTGACGCTGTCTCCTGCCCACCACTGAGGCACAGGCTGAGTATTTTGGGTATAAACACCCGGTTTGCAAAAATGCCCGCTCGGGTGGATGGATTTGGCCCTGTTCACGGCAGGAGAAAATCTCTGAAGTCCCTCCCAACCCACACCAGTCTGTGATTCCATGAACCCCTCACTCTGCAGCCCGGGGAGAGCATTTCTGCTCCCTGGAAATGTCACATTTCCCCCTTCCAACAGCCACCCCAAGGTGAAAGGCGTTTTGTGCAGGCTTTCCAGGCTCACACGGGCACCCTGTGGGGCTTCCCTGGCCGCTGGAATGCAAACCCTGGGGTACAAGTCAGCCCTGGTGCCCTCACTGCAGTAGGACAGGGGCGAATTCCCTGGAGGATGAGAAGGGACCCGCCCCAGTCCGAGCCTCTCAGGGTAATGAGAAGCTCCGAAGAGCTGGAGGAATCTCAGGAAGATCCATATCAACCCCCAGGGGATGCCCAGGGAGGCAGAAGCCCCCCGGGGGGTCTCACTAACGCTGCTCAGTGTTTGCTTTGCTCCTGGCTCCAGCCTGGGACAGTCCTGCCCTGCAATCTGCTCCTGCTTTGTTCCTCCAGCCTGGCCAAGATCCCAATGCCTCCTCAGCCTGGCCAGCCGGGTGTGGGAGTGTGAGGGACCAGAGGGAGGGCACAGAGCAGCTGGAACCCCGAATAACCTGCCGGGATATGGGCAATGCTCTGGCCAGGGGGCAGAGAGAACCATGTTCAGCCCCACGGCCCCTCCTGGGAGCGGCTCCAGCCCCACACCACGGGGTTGTCTGTGCCAGCACTGCCCTCAGCCCATCCCTGCTGCGCCTCCTCTCAGCTGTCCCCGGGCTGCCACCACCTGAGCCACCCCTAACTCAGCCCCTCGGAGGGATTATGGCCAAACAAGGTCCAGAAGGAGCTCAGCCCCTCCTGGAGCGGGCAAAGGGGCACTTGGCACCACCTGGCAGCCACAAATGCAACCTGAGTGGCTTTTTGGGGTGACACAGGGCCATGAGCTGCTGCAAAAGCCAGCAGGCAAGGGGAGATTTCAGCCCCCTCCACACAGAGCACCCCCACAGCCCCAACCCCAGCTGCCTCCCAGGGGTCAAACCACGACTGGTCCTGCAGCTGCACAGCATCACCTTGCCTGGCCTCCCCGTGGAGGGGCTGGAAACAAGCTCTGAGTAGATTAGATGGAATATTAGGAAAAGTTTCTTCACCTAAAAACTGTTGTCCAGCCCTGGCAGAGCTGCCCGGGGCAGTGATGGGATCAGCATCCCTGGAGGTGTTCAAAGAACAGGTAAATGTGGCACCTGGGGGCATGGGTGGCTTTGAAACATTGGGTTGGACTGGATGCTCTGAGAGGGTTTTTCCAGCCTCAGTGATTCAATGATTCCATGATTAATCATCCCAGACCTGAGGAGATCTCAGTGGCACCTGCCCTGTGCCCAGCCCAGCCCTCCCTGCCCCGCAGGTGTTGGCAGCCACACCACAGCTGTGACAGGATTTAGCACAGGGACATCAGAGCTGGCCTGTCCCTCCTGGGCCACTCCAAGCTCTGTCTCTCCTGAGAATCCCTGGGGAAGGCAGGGAAATTTCCAGAATCAGACACCTAAATCAGCAGACTTACAGCCTGGGAGAGCTGGGGGTGCTCCCCAGGAGAGGAGAAGGCTCCAGGGAGAGCTCAGAGCCCCTGCCAGGGCCTCAAGGGGCTCCAGGAGAGCTGCAGAGGGACTGGGGACAAGGCAGGCAGGGACAGCACACAGGCAATGGCTTCCCAGTGCCAGAGGGCAGGGCTGGATGGGATCTTGGGCAGGAATTGTTCCCTGGCAGGGTGGGCAGGGGCTGGGCTGGAATTGCCAGAGCAGCTGTGGCTGCCCCTGGATCCCTGGCAGTGCCCAAGGCCAGGCTGGACATTGGGGCTGGGAGCACCTGGGACAGTGGGAGGTGTCCCTGCTATGGCAGGGGTGGGATGGGATGGAATTTCAGGTCCCTTCCAGGGGGAAGATGTCACACCTTTGCCATACCTGATCCAATCCCCAACGTGAGCCTTGCCCTGACAATTCCAGGGAGGTCAGGGCACGGATAAAACTCAGGTGGGGTCGTTCATTCTCATGTCCCATTCATTCATTTACTGCTGAGCAACTGCACAGAGCTGATAGAACACACAATTGTAAAAATTTTATTTATAGATATATTTAAAAAAATATTTATACAATTAAAAACTGCCATAAAAAAAAAACAAAAACAAACAAACAAAACCCCCCAAGCAAACACGTCGATCTTTGCCGTTAGGCGCTGTTCATCCTTGAGCTCATGGACAGCTGGGGTCAGCCCAGGGAGCCCGGCAAGGCTGAGCAGGAAAAGGAGCCACAACACCGGAGGTGAACGATCAGCTCCTGGCTGAGGGGGAGGATTTGGGAGTCTCGGCGATGTGGGAGGGGGTGGATGCTCAGTTCGGCAGCACCCACCTCACCTCGGTTTTCAGCTCGCTCTGGGGTGACCGGGCTGTGCATCCCGGACGCGCTCGGGAGGCTGGGGCTGCGCGCCCGGCTCAGATGGCAGCGGGCTGGCAGCGCTTCAGACAGAGCCGAGCAGCTTTGTCTCCTTTGTGGGAGGTGTGAATGAGCTGCACGGAGCCGCTGAAGGCTTCCCCGTGCCAGTTATTAGCAATCCGCCGGCTATAAATAGCTGCTGCCTCATTCCGCGGCGGCTGAGTTATCGGCCTGCTCACGTTCCCCGCTCCATGACACGCTTCTTGTTTGCCTGCTCCATCCCGGTGATGCAAGGCGGCCGAAAAAACCCTGTGATGGTCCGGGCTGCGGGCGGCAGCGCGGGCTCCGCAGGGCATCGCAGCTCGGGACGGGCGGCAGAGCTCCGGGAACAGCTCCGTGGAAAGCCAGGCAGGCTCCAGGCTCTGTCCCCATCCATCTGCGAGGAGCGAGGCAGAGGGAGACTGGCAACAGCCGTGAGACTTCTCCCCTTGCCCATCGGTGAGGGGGTTTTCAGGTTTTTGGTCCATTTCGCTGGTCCTGCCGCTGTGTTTCGGAGCGGCTGCAGAGCAGCAGGGCACAGGCTGTGCCAGCAGCCCCGCGGAGCTCAGATCCCGCTGGGGAAAATGAGCCAGCCTGCTTGCACCCATCAACATTCCCAGCGGGCACAGATCAGCCACGGCGCTTTTCCCTCTGAGCTCTTGGTTCCCTCAGCCAGGCAGCTGAGGGCGGGGGCCCTTCCCTCCCGGGCACAAGCTGCAGCAGCAGCCGGGCTTGAGCAGGGATGAGCCAAGGAGTGGCTGGAATTGGTGATTCCGGGCTCAGTGCCCCACTCCTCACCCCCCCTCAGGGACACCAGGCACCTTCTCCGGGTCATCTGTGCCGCTCAGAAGGGCTGCAAAGCCATCCTGGGCTGAGCTGGGAGCCCCAGGTCCCTGTCACACCCTGTTTCCAGCACTCCTTTGCACTCACAAGGTCCTGAGGGTGCAAAAGGCCCGTGGAGGCTCTCACCCTCCTCTGGGGATGTTGTTCTGTTGTTCTCTCTAGGTCTGGGAGCTTTGTCCAGCCAGTGATCCCAAGAGTGAAGTGTGTTGTGTCACACAGAGGTAAAGCCAGGGGCCCTCTGCAGATCCATTCTGGGTGCTCTGCTGTGTCCCTGCTCTCTGTAAATCCCCTCTGGGTGCTCTGCTGTGTCCCTGTTCCCTTCAGATCCCCTCTGGGTGCTCTGCTGTGTCCCCACTCTCTGCAGGTCAACCCTGCTTGCTCTGCTGTGTCCCTGCAGATCCATTCTGGATGCTCTGCTGTGTCCCTGCTCTCCGTAAATTCCCTCTGGATGCTCTGCTGTGTCCCTGTTCCCTGCAGGTCCCCTCTGCGTGCTCTGCTGTGTCCCCAAGGGAGCAGATGCCAGCAGCTGGTCCCAGGCAGGGCTCTTTCCCCATGTTCCCATCCCAGCCCTGGTTCCAGGTGCTCAGCCAGGAGTTCTGGGCACCAGGAGGCCCCTGGGGTGAGGTTTCACACTCCTGGGCCAGCCCCAGCCCCTCGCTGTGCTGAGGGGGGGTTGTTGGCAGAATCAATCACAATTCTTGGACCACCACCAGCAGCTTTGACTCTGCTTAGGCCAAATTCCCAAAAGGGCCCCTTTGCTGCTTCCATGTTGGCTGTGGCCAAGGTCTCTGGAGAACAGGCTGGTCCAAGTTGGAATGTGTTTTAGATAAACAGTGCTGGGTTATGGCCCGTGCCCAACAGCCTGAGCCAGCCCCAAATGCAAACCCCAGCCGTGAGCCCAGCTCTCCTGGGGGGCATGAGGGTGGCTGTGGGCCCACCAGGGATGGAAGACACCAGGAACTCCTTAAATCCAAGAGAAGCATCAACAGGGGGATATTGTCCCTTGGATTGTGGCGTTGCACTGAGCAGTTGATCCTGGTGTGACTTTAGGAGCGGGAGGACAATTTTGGACAGTGGTGACTGTCACCTGCAGGACAATTTTGGATATTGGTGACTCCCACCTGAAGAACAATTTTGGGCAGTGGTGATGCTCACCTGCAGGATAATTTCGGACAGTGGTGACTCTCACCTGCAGGATAATTTTGGACACTGGTGACTCTCACCTGCAGGACAATTTTGGGCAGTGGTGACTCTCACCTGCAGGACAATTTTGGACAGTGGTGACTGTCACCTGCAGGACAATTTTGGGCAGTGGTGACTCTCACCTGCAGGACAATTTTGGACAGTGGTGACTCCCACCTGCAGGATAATTTTGGACACTGGTGACTCTCACCTGCAGGCCAGGGCCGTGCTCCCCTGTCCCGTTATCACTGAGAAGGGGAACTTGTTTGGGATAAATTGAAGAACTCCTCCTTTCTTCCCTCACAAGAGGAACAGGAGCAGGAATTGCCCGTGTGGGGCAATTCCCAGGAATGGACACGGAGCCTTTTCCCAGGGAGGCTCCCCCGGGCTCCAGGACTATCTGAGGATTAATGACAGCAAACAAGAGCCCAGCAGCAGCCAAGAGTGCAGAGACAGGAGCCAGAGCCAAGCTAAATGTTTCCAAGCCCAGGGATGCCACTTGGGAATCCAGAGCTCTGGCTGGGTTGGGGGTTCCATGGAGCTTTTCTCTGGCTCTCCCTCGCGTGGGGCCATCCTGGGCAGGAGGGAGGAATTCCATGGAGGACACAGCTCATGGAGACCTGGATCCACCCCCAGAGCATTCCCCAGGCACACCCAGGGCTGTGCTGCAGGTGGGGGCTCCTGGGAGGGGTGACGATGCAGATTTTGTGTTATTTGTGTCTCCTGGTGATGAGAGTGCAAAGAAACCCAGGGAGAGAGTTCAGTATCGATCCTTTCCCTCCTCAGGGCTCACACAAAGTGTTTGTGGGTGGTGATTTGAGCAAGGAGTGAGTAAAGGATGATTAATGCTCTCTAGGACTGGCTCTGGCAGAGACTCAGTGGGCCCACAAAAGCAGCAGAAGTGACACTGCTCTGGCAGCACCTCCTTTCTCATTTCATTCTGAAAGAAAATCCAAGTTCAGGGTTCATTTTGAACCATAAAATTTGATCAGCTGATGATTATTTTTTCCTGATTTTGAAGACTTCAGAATAAACAAGTACCCCTGGTACTATGGCAGGTGTGATTTAGGAATCTCAGAATGGTCTGGGTTGGAAGGGACATTTAAGGGTCATCCTATTCCACCCCCTGCCATGGCAGGGACACCTCCCACTCTCCCAAGCTGCTCCAAGCCCCAATGTCCAGCCTGGCCTTGGGCACTGCCAGGGATCCAGGGGCAGCCACCGCTGCTCTGGGCACCCTGTGCCAGGGCCTCACTGCCCTCCCAGGGAACAATTAATTCCATATATTTAACCTTAATTTCTCCTCTTTCTGTTTGAAACCCTTCCTCCCTTTCCTGTCACTCCAGTTCATGATGAACAGTCCCTCTCCAGCTTCCTCAGACCCCCTTGAGATCCTGGAGGGGCTCTGAGGTCTCCCCACAGGCTTCTCCTGTCCAGGCTGATCAGCCACCCCTTTGTTCTGCCACAGAAACAAAAGCGTTTCTGAATTAAGGATTTCCCAGCAGTAGAAGCCTCTCCCCAGTGCTCTTTAGCATTTCTGTTCAAACACTGCCTCGTGTTCCCAGTGCAGCTGACCTGGCTGGTCACCCCCGCAGAGGGAGTCACCCCTGGCTCACCAGGGGCATCTCCTGCATCCCTTTTCCAGCATTTCCCTGGATCATTTCCCTCCAGCCTCCGTGCCCGGCCAGCAGAGAACAGCTGGCTGCACAGCTGGAGCGTTCAGGTGCTGCAGTTGGAGCAGCTGCTGGTGGGCAGGGCTGGGAGGATGGAAATGGGAAGGGAAGGACAGAGCATGCCAGGAAAATCCTCCTCCCGGGTGGTGTGCCTGCAGGGCTGAGCCTTTGGCAGATTTAAACCAGGCCCTCAGCACGGGGCTGGCCCTTCCCAGCCCCAAACCCCTACAGGAGCCTACAGAAATTATTCCGTGTGTTCTAAAGCTGATGGCGTGTGTGATGGAGGGACAGAGAGTGTCACTGTTTATTCCTCCTTAAGGACACTTTTGCATTTCTTTGAGGTCACAAGGTACCACTGGGAGCACAGGGGGGTGTGGGCACCAGCCCAGGGCACATCCATGGGTTCTCTCAAGGGACAAAGAGTGTTCCTCCCAGTTTCTCCCAGTCCTGGTCCCGTCTTGTCCCTGCTGTTGGTGTCCCCCTCTCAGAGCTGGCATTCCCAAGCAGGAGCTGTCGGTGCAGCCCAGTGTCCCCCACACCTTACAGGGACCCCCACACCTTAGAGGGACCCCCACGGCACAGCCAGCCCAGGAGGGCACTGCAGAGATTTCCCAGCCCCCCTGCAATGGCTCCTTGGGTTTGTGATTCTCCAGATATGTTAGATGAGAGTCTTTTTTCCCTGAGTGCTTGGTGCAGAAGCAGAAGAAGAGTCAAAAGCTGCTATTTCAGGTTTTCTTTAGGTTGTTCATTATTTTTTATCTACAAATTCTTTTTGTGCCCTGCTAAGGTCTTGTTGAAGTGAGGGCATGGAACGACTCCTGCCCACGACAGGCGGGCAAAGCCTCTTGTGCTACGTGTTATGTATCTTTTATTTACCATTAATTACTAATACTTACTATTAATGTTAGACACGTCACTTCTATCTCACACTAATCCCTGAGACCCACTACAGCAGAAAAATGGATGACAAGAAGGACAAAAAGGACAAGGACCACACTTAGATCTTCTGTTTTTCTTCTGAGCCCTTTCTAAAAACCCCAATATTCTACATTTGCACCCCTATGATCATTTAACTACTATTACTAACTATTATTTTTGTTACATTCTCGTGACTTGTCATTCATTTCCCAAGCTGAAAGCTCTCCCATGGCCCGAGATCCAGGCCAGTGTCTGTCTGGGCTCTGTGCAGGGGGGTCCCTGACCCCTGCCAGGATCTCAGACCCTCCAGGGCAGTCAGAGGAGTGCCCTGGACTCTGACAGGCTCCAGGCTGCAGCAACCAGGAGCACAAGGATCAGGCTTTTCCTGCTGATGGTCCCGAAGGAGGCACAGGCAGAGCAGAGCAGGGATGTGCTGCGAGGAGCCAGATCCTCCCCAAATGTCCTCTGGGGTGCCACCAGCACGGGAGAACACACAGTGGCCCTGGAGAAACCCCCTCTGGATCTTGTGAGTAAATTTAAATTTTACAACAGGATCGAGATTTTACAAAAGTTCTCCACCCCGTAGTAGCCCTGAATTGCAGGGCCCTTTAAAAAACCTGTGATATTTTCCTCCTCTGAATCAAGATTGACCCGGTGCCAGAAAATCGCAGCCGTTGTGCAAGGAGGGGAGCTGCAAAAGCACCGCTGGGAAGGAGCTGCCGGGAGAGCGAGCGAGAGGGAGAATTCGCGTTAATTCCTTCGTGTTCTCCTCTCGGACGTGCATCAAACTCGCGCACAGCGCTGAGGGTTTTAAGAAAATGCAGGTTTTGGGGTTTTTTGGGTTTTTTTTGAAGGGAAGGCGGACGGTGAGATAAAATCCCACTAGATGGCACTCGGCGGACGCGCAGAATTCGGCTGGCAGCTCCTGTGGCAGATGGAGCTCGCTGGGGCTGCTCGGGGCTGGGAGCACCCCAGGGCCGGCCAGGGGGCATCTCCTTCCCCTGGTGCGGCTGAGGGTGCTGCCCTGGGGCTTTCCCGGCGGGAACCTGCGCCCCAAGCCGGGGGGGATTTGCTGGGATGAAGGGGGGAGCACTGAAAATGCTGCTGCTGCTGCTGCCCCTCTGCTCAGCCACACAGGGAGGGTGGCATTGAAACAGTGTCCCCAGCACCCCCCAGCCTTGTCTTGGGTGGCACTGCAGAGATGTCCCCAGCACCACACAGCCTTGTCTTGGGTGACATTGCAGAGATGTCCCCAGAATTCCACAGCCCTGTCTTGGGTGGCACTGCAGAGATGTCCCCAGCACCCCCCAGCCTTGTCATTGATGGCATTACAGTGGTGTCCCCAGCACCCCACAGCCTTGTCTTGGGTGGCACTGCAGAGATGTCCCCAGAATCCCACAGCTTTGTCTTGGGTGGCATCACAGTGATGTCCCCATCACTCCCCAGCCTCGTGTGGGGTGACAGAAATCTTCTTTTGACCCTTCCCTCAGTGGCTCATGCCAGGGAGCTGCCCTGTGACAGAGCTCTAGGACAGGGACAGCAGAGAGGGACATCTTCCTCCTCCTCCTCCTCCTCCTCCCCCCATTGCCCTCTGCCCCCAGCTGGACCCCCCGGCTGAAGTGACACACGTGGGGGACTTTGGGGCATTGCTGGGCTAAAAGGAGCTGGGTTTTACTTAAAGGAATGTAATGAAAAGAGGAGAGGCTCTGGGGGCTTCCCAGCCCCACAGCACCGTGCCAGGGCTGGGGGCAGCTGGCAGGGGCAGAGCCCACCAGGGTCTGTGTGCTGTGGGCTGGGGGAACAGCCAGCAAAACCCTGATCCTTTATTTCTCCTGCCCTCAAACTCTCCTTTGTGGTGTCCTCAGGGATGTCTGTGGCACCAGCAGAGCCCAGGAGGGATTTTTCTTCCCCAGGATGATTCCCCTCCTCATCCTTCTGCTCCCAGCCCCACTCCTGGGAATGGGGACACCTCCTGCTGCTGGTGCCACCCCGTGGGGGCTCGTGGTGCCCTCCTGGTCCTTGCCCAGCACCCCCAAATGCTCCCTGCCCGGGGGGCTGCAGGGCCTGGCGTGACCCACAGCTTCCCCGGGCAATTCATGAGAGCCATGAGAGTGCTCCAGAAAAATCATTAATTTCTCCAAAGAGAAGCCTTTGCCCAGCACACCCGACTGACACAGGGCTGTGAGGAGCTGCCACGAGCACCCCCAGCCCTGCTGAGCCAATCTTTTCGTGCCTCATCCCTGCAAGCTCATTTTAACTCTGTAGCAACACCGTCCCCTCAAACCCGTCCTTTGGAGAGGCTGGAGGGTGCACCAGACACCTCAGCGGGGCTGGGAACCCTGCACAGGGAATCCTCGTGCCTGGGACAGCCCCAGGAGACGCTGGGATTTGGGATGAGAACGGCCCCAAGGCCACCACCACTGCTCTGCAGAAACAGGGGAGGGGATGGCCAGTCCTTGAAGGGGGGATGGACACTGGGAAGGGAATGGAGCTGGGAAGGGTCTGGAGCCCCAGGAGGGGCTGAGGGAGCTGGGGAAGGGTCTGGAGCCCCAGGAGGGGCTGAGGGAGCTGGGGAAGGGGCTCAGCCTGGAGAAAAGGAGGCTCAGGGGGGACCTTGTGGCTCTGCACAACTCCCTGCCAGGAGGGGACAGCCGGGGGGGTCGGGCTGTGCTCCCAGGGAACAGGGACAGGAGGAGAGGGAACGGCCTCAGGCTGGGCCAGGGGAGGTCAGGGTGGACATCAGGAATTTCCCCATGGAAAGGGTGGCCAGGCCTTGGCAGGGGCTGCCCAGGGAGGTTTGGAGTCCCCATCCCTGGAGGTGCTCAGCAAACACTTCTCTATGGCACTCAGTGCTGTGGTTTAGCTGCTGTGGTGGTGCTCAGCCAAAGGATGGCCTTGATCTTGGAACATTTTCCATCCTGAATGATTCTGTGATTCCGTGATTGTGGTGCCTGCAGACCTCAGTGAGCTGCACCCTGTCACCCTGCTGGAGACTGGGAGACTGAGAGGGAGAATTCCAGGTGCCCCTGGCTCTGGCACAGCCCGGGGCTGCCGTGGTGAGGCCAAAACCAGATGTGGTCCTGTCCATGCTGAGCCCTTCTCCCTGAGACACGAATGGCTCTGCCCTCCCTGCTGATCACACCTCTCCCCTTCATCCCTGTGCAGGGGGGGGCTGAGACTGGAGTTTCCCTGTGGATCTGGAGCCCTTGACTGGATCTGGAACCCCTGGATGCCCCCCTGGCCCGGAGGTGTCTTGTGCTGCTCCCTGGCTGAGCCCAGCCCCCTGGCTGGAACCTGGGCAGGTCCTGCCTGCCCACCCCCCAAACCTGGCTGCAATTTGTGCTGGCTCCGAGCAGCAGCAGCCCCAAAATGGGAAACGCAGCCCCTTTTCCTCGTGCTCTGCAGGCAGGAAAACCGAGCTGTGATTTCGCCTTGGATGCTCCCAGGGCTGCCTGGTTGGGAATAGCTCATGGGCCAGGAATGTGGCTCTTCCCCATCGCTGCTCTTTTCCCACTTAAATCCAGAGGAAAATGGATCAGCTGCTAATTAGCAGCAGGGGAACTCGCTGCACGTTTATTAGGAATTTCCCCTTCTCCAGAAGTGCCTGATTAATGGAGAGGCTTCGAAACACCCGGAATCCTTTCAACCCTGCACAAAGAACACGGCCAGTGCCCCAAGGATGAATAAATCGGAGGGGAAGGGATGGTGCAAGGGCAGGAAAGGAGGATATGAGTTTGCCTGGAGGGCTGATGAATGCCAAGCAGCATCCCTGCTTCTGCCGGGCGCTCCCAGAGAGATCCCGGCTCGGCCACATCCCTGGCTGGGTTTTTATCTGCGGAGTGACCTAACCCCGGAGCGAGCCGAGGCTGTAATAAAAAGGCTGGCGGCTGCAGCGAGCTCCAGCCGGTATCACAGCAACAGCAGGAACATTTCAGAGCAGGCTCGGCTCCGCCGCAGCCCCTGGGGTTCTGGGGAACAGCTCTTTAATGTCTGCAGAAGTGCTTTGAAACCCGGCGATGGGAGACGGGGAAGGGGAAGGAGGGGGTTGTTGGGAACAGGGATGGGGCTTCAAGCAGCTCTGGATGCAACAGCTCAGAGAAATCACGTCTGAGGAGGAGCTCAGGGGCACAGCTCAGCTCAGGTTCCTCTCCAGGAGGCAGCTGGAAAATAGCCAAGGAGATCCAGGGTGCTTCAGGTGGGAAAGAGGCAAAGGGGAATTCTTGATGATCCAGCAGTGCCCAAGCTGTCAGGGCAGTGCCAGGGCAGAGTGAGCACTTATTTATCCTGGTGCTGGGCACACGGGGACTTTGGACACCCTCCCTCACTCCCAGAGCTGTCTGCATGTCCCTGGAAGGATCCTGGAAACTTCTGTCCCCTCCAGAAAAATTCCTCTAGACCCCTCCAAGTCCCCATGGAGGGCAGAGTGGGGTTTGTGGCCATCACTGTAACCCCCAGGATGACAGTGGGCTGGGACGAGGTCACTGCTCCCTCAGGCACATCCCTGGAAGGGGGAGGCAGAGTGAGGAGAGCCCCAAAAGGAGCCACCTGCCCGGAGGGGATGTGCTCACCATGCTCAGGTGCCCCTTGGCTCCATCCACGTTCACAGCACGGTCAGCCAGGCTCCAACCTGGCCAGGCTGCAGGACACAGATCCACAGGAGATCCAGGCCTGCCGTCCTCCCCTTCCAGCAGCTGCCAGCACATTTTGGGAATGGAACTGTCTGGCGAGGCACAGAGCTCCACATCTCTTCCTTGCCAACGTCACAGAGGGCTCAAAACGTTATAAAGGGATCTCTGGTGTCCAGCAAAGCAGAAACTGTTGGGTTTCACAGCTTCTCCTCCTGACTGAAGCAGTACCCCTGGGTTATTGCACTTATTAAATTAGGAGCTGTAAAGCAACTGGGTAAATAATAAATTGCTAGAAGGAAATAATAAAATAAGGAAAAAAAAAAAAACCTGCCACCCATTGCAGTTATTAGTCCTGATGAGTGAATTAGGTGTGGAAACAGCAGCTTTGAAGTGTGCCTCATTAAATCACACACCAATTCAGCACTTATTAGGTCTCCAGCCAGAGATATAAAGGCCAGGAAGATGGGGTTGCTGTTAGCAAGAGCCATCACTGCTGCTGCTCTGGGCAGCCTGTGAGGCTCCACTGCTGCCTGGGCTGGGAGAGAAGGGTTTAAAGCCTCAGCTCCTGGTGCCTTGTGAGAGTTTGGGAGTTGTGGGGTTTGGGCCTGAAGGAAGAGCTCAGAAAGGGGGTGATAACTGCACAAACATTCACACAGAGCCAGGAGGGTGTGGAAAATGGGATGGGAGGGGATTTTCAGAGCAGGATCAGCTGGGATTTCACACAGCCTCAGCCACCACTGAGACATGAAGATTTTGATTCAGCATCCCACTGAATTTTCATGATTCTTTTGGAAGGTGGAAGGGATCACATGTAGTACCTTGGATGTCCTTACAGTGGGTTGGAGGAGTTTCAGGTTTCTCAAGAATTTGGGCTCTTCCACTGAGCAACATAAACCCACATTTCAGAGGCTTCTCCCCATACCCTCATCCATCCATCCATCCATCCATCCCTCCATCCATCCATCCATCCATCCATCCATCCATCCATCCATCCCTCCATCCATCCATCCTCCCTTCCTCCCT
>WAAE01011259.1:5813-35942 GCA_013400495.1 Nicator chloris | reverse complement strand
CATCCATCCATCCATCCCCCCTCCATCCCTCCACCCCTCCATCCATCCATCCATCCATCCATCCATCCATCCATCCATCCATCCATCCATCCATCCATCCATCCATCCATCCATCCCTCCATCCATCCCTCCCTCCATCCTTCCATCCATCCATCCATCCATCCATCCATCCATCCATCCATCCATCCATCCATCCTGCCTTCCTTCCCCATAACCCTCATCCTCTCATCTCCCCACGCTTGTCCCCTGCCAGCTGGCACTGAGTGACAGCCCAGCAGCTCCCACATCCCAGGCCAAAAGCCACGGGCACAGAGCTTGTAAAAAAATATATGAAAATCCCTTCCTCGAGCACAATGCTCACCTTAAAACACCACCTGGTTTTTATCTAGCCCAACTCCTTTCATAAATTTGCACCTAATGGGTTACAGAGATCTGAAAACCGGAGATCTCTGCTGGAGCTCGGTGTCACACAGGGCCCTGTCGGCCTCGTGTCTCCAAAGTTACGAGGTTAAAGGAATAACACATTTTGCAGCCTTCATCTTTCCCATATGTTAGGAAAGATAAGGTCACGGTTTCCAGCTCCTTTTGCAGCCACGATACTTGGAAATCTATTTTTACAGCGAAAATTTGGGATTGTCAGCGAACAAGCTGATTCCAGGAGCAGAAAGCTGCGAGGGAAAAGCGCTGAGGGCTGAACAACCTGGAGGCAGTGCTGGGAATTCCTGGTGCTCACATGCTTCCAGGACCAAAGGTTTGACCAAATGTTGGGACCACGGAGCCAACCCTCCCTCTGGGAGTTTGGGATTTCATCTCCTAACCCAAATATTGCAGCTGGAATGCAGCATTCCTTCAGGACTGAACAACTTAGGCAGAGCTGTGGCCTAAAGTGCAATTTGCAGAGAAAATGGGGAAAGACCTGCTGGGATAAAGAATGCAATGAATGTGCCCTCACCCACTGCCCTCTCTTGCTGAAGCCATGCCCTTTGTGGAGCTGAGCTGGGATTCCAGGAAGAATAAAGCAAATTCAGCACACAGGATTTGTTTAGGTTTAAAGCGGGTGCTGGTTACCTGCCTGAGGGAGTCCCAAGGGCAGGGCACGGGGTCCTCTCAGTCTGGGATGGATTTGACTCCCAGACCCCCAGCTGCTGGGCACAGAAGTGAAGTCTGGCTGGTGTTGCTTCCTCTTGAGCACCTGGGAGGCTTTAACCCATCCCTCACCCTCTGATGGATCACTTGGGATCGCAGGATAACCCAGGTTGGGAGAGGAGGGTCAGCCAGGGAGCCAGGCCATGGTACTCCAGCCTTTATCTCATCTGGGCTTGAAAACTTTGCTTATTCTCCCTTTGGAAGAGTCAGGGCAACGTTCTTGAGGGATGTGAGCAGGTCCCTGGGGAAGGCAGTGGAGGCTCCTGTGTTTCCCAGGGGTGTTAATCCCTCCTGGCAGGCACACAGGGACACGCTTCCAGCTTTTCCCCCATAAAACCGAGGATACAGCTGCTGGCATCATGCTAACGATGAAAGCCAAGCTTTCCACTTCATCCTCTGGGCACAGGAGCTGTGGCTTTATGGCGAAGGACAGGTTTTTGAAATGAAAAGCACAGGCTGACACCTCGGGCATCCCCTGGCAGCTCCTGCCCCTCGCTTTTTGTGCCGATTTGAGGCTGGCAGGGGACACTGGTGACCGCAGCAGGACACCGGGGTTGTGATCAGGTGATTTGTGTTTGCTTTGCTGCCTGTCCAAGCAGTGCCTGTGGGGAGGGTGAGGTCACGGCTGGGCTGCCAGCGCTCCCCAGGAGGGATCCACTGCAATAACCCTCAGGCTGCTGCTTTGGGCATCATTCTCCCAGTTTTTGCCCACTGCACAGGTCCCACTCCTGCTGATGTTTGGGCTGCTGGGACTCAGCCCTGCAGGCACGGTCAGGCCTTTCTTGTCCCCAGCAGTGTCACCAGCAAGGCACAGCCTCAGTCCTGATGCCCATCCTGGGGCTGCCCTGCATCCCCAGGGCTGCCCGAAATCCCTGGGGCTGCCCAAAATCCCCGGGGCTGCCCAAAATCCCTGGGGCTGCCCTTTGTCCCTGGGCTGCCCAAAATCCCTGGGGCTGCCCTGCATCCCCGGGGCTGCCCTTTGTCCCTGGGGCTGCCCAAAATCCCTGGGGCTGCCCTTTGTCCCTGGGCTGCCCAAAATCCCTGGGGCTGCCCGAAATCCCTGGGGCTGCTCTCTGTCCCCAGGGCTGCTCTCCGTCCCCAGGGCTGCTCTCCGTCCCCAGGGCTGCTCTCCGTCCCCAGGGCTGCTCTCCGTCCCCAGGGCTGCTCTCCGTCCCCAGGGCTGCTCTCCGTCCCCAGGGCTGCTCTCTGTCCCTGGCGCTGCCCTCCCTCTCTGCCCCATGCTCAGCCCATCCCTCAGCCTGCCCCTCACTGGCTTCCCTGACGCCTTCTGCCCCACAAAATCCTGCACTTTGTGAAATGGTTCACTGGGGATGGAGGGATTCGGTCAAAGGTTGGACTTGATGCCCTTGGAGGTCTTTTCCAGCCTTAATGATTCTGCAATTCTCTGATTCCTTGATTCTCTGATCCCTTTTCCTTCCCTCCCTCCCTGTTCTCTGCTCTCAGCAGCCTCCTCCTGTTGTCATAACAACGAGCACCAGCCCGGGTGGCCGTGCCAGCCCTTCCAGCTCAGACAGCTCCTCCTGGGAGGGAGCAACAGCCCCAAACCATCTGGCCCAGGTGGGGAGGAGCCCAGGGCAGCCCTGGGCAGAGGGCCAGGGGCTGTGTCCCCTCTGTCACACAGTGTCCCCAGCACGGGGCGTTGGACACGGGGAACAGCAGGAGCTGTCCCTGGCTGCTCTGTGCCGCACATCCCCAGCCCTGCCTCCTCCTCCCTGCTCCCTGGGGACCCAAATCCCTGCAGCCAGGTCCCCGGTGCTCTCAGCCCTGTCCTTTGCCCAGCCCCAAATCCCTGGAGCCAGGTCCCCGGTGCTCTCAGCCCTGTCCTTTGCCCAGCCCCAAATCCCTGGAGCCAGGTCCCCGGTGCTCTCAGCCCTGTCCTTTGCCCAGCCCCAAATCCCTGGAGCCAGGTCCCCGGTGCTCTCAGCCCTGTCCTTTGCCCAGCCCCAAATCCCTGGAGCCAGGTCCCCGGTGCTCTCAGCCCTGTCCTTTGCCCAGCCCCAAATCCCTGGAGCCAGGTCCCCGGTGCTCTCAGCCCTGTCCTTTGCCCAGCCCCAAATCCCTGGAGCCAGGTCCCCGGTGCTCTCAGCCCTGTCCTTTGCCCAGCCCCAAATCCCTGGAGCCAGGTCCCCGGTGCTCTCAGCCCTGTCCTTTGCCCAGCCCCAAATCCCTGGAGCCAGGTCCCCGGTGCTCTCAGCCCTGTCCTTTGCCCAGCCCCAAATCCCTGGAGCCAGGTCCCCGGTGCTCTCAGCCCTGTCCTTTGCCCAGCCCCAAATCCCTGGAGCCAGGTCCCCGATGCTCTCAGCCCTCTCCTCCCCTCCCTGTGTGACACCACCCCAACATGCAGCAGCCCCAGGCACAGACAGGATCAAACCAGACCGGCTGGTGCACATGAAGGAGCCCCAGAAGCTCCCTGTGGCTCAGGACAGGCTTTTCCAAGGGGAACCAGATGTGCAGGCACAGCCAGAGCTGCTCCTGAAGGCACCGGAGGCACTGGACTGTGTTCCAGAAAATCCATCAAATCCCAGGTCCCAAAGAAATTTCTCCTGTGGCTGGCAATGGATTAAAACCCTTCAGGAGAAGCATTTTCAGAGCAGCTGTGGCTGCCCCTGGATCCCTGGCAGTGCCCAAGGCCAGGTTGGACATTGGGGCTTGGAGCAGCCTGGGACAGTGGGAGGTGTCCCTGCCATGGCAGGGGGGGAACAAGATGATCTTTAATGTCCTCTCCAACCCAGACCATTCTGGGATTCCTCACCTGACAGTCCCATGAAAGGTCAAAGACTGAAGATTTCTGAAGGTGCTTTTATGGCTGTGATGTACATCAAGGCCTGGTTATGAAAGGAATTCCTCTTTCCAGGTTCCCAGCTGAAGCTCCTGAAGCTGCGAGGCTGAACCTGGGCAGAAGAAATGACCATTTCATCGTGGGACTCAGAGATTTCCAAAATGCAGCAGGAATTTCAGCCTCCCAGAGAGAGGAAGGCACTGGTTTGAACTTCTCGGAGTGTTTTCATCACCTTCCCTTCTCCACACGGCTGCACTTCCCAGGGGAGCCAGCCTGGAACCTCAGCCGAGGGATTCTGAGCAGTTGGATCCCACATTTGGCTCCCCAGGGCAGGAAATGTCTGCTCTCTGTGTCGGGAAAACAAAGGCTCTTTCGGGGGAAGGAATTCCTTGGGACACCTGATTAATTGGGGCTGCTCTGGAGATCGGTGTGACCCAAATTGGCTCCAGGTTTGGGAGCTCAGTGGGGTTTAACTGCAGCATTCTCAGGCAGCTCTGGCTGCCTCCAGCAGTTTTAAGCACTGAGAAATGATTTTTTTTTTTTTCTTTTAAAGGAAAAACTATTCCCCTACTCAGTGGCTGGAGGGACTGGCAGTGGGACAAACGTCACCATCCCTCTGCCTCCAGCCAGGGCTCACTGTATTCCACCCTTGAAAGGGAAATCCAAGCAGTTATTGTGGAATCTTCACACATCTCACACATCTCTCCAGCTTTTTTGGATGCTCCATCCACTTCCCCTACATCAGGGGCAGCAGCAGCAGTGGGGAGCCCCTGGAGCAAGGGGGTGCAGAGCACAGCACCCAGAGCTTTGCCAGCCTTTGCAGCCCAGGAAAAGCCCTGGTGGCACGCACAGCTCTGCCCTGCTGACCCTGCTGGGCTGGAGTTTGCTCCTGGCCTTGTGGGCAGCCCAGGGGTGCTGTCCATGGCTGGGGAAACTGAGGCACGGAGCAGCTGAGGCCTGGGAATTGGGTGAAGTTTCTTCCTCGGGAAGCAGTTATTGCTGAATTCCAGCACATCTCAAAGAGGGGGAGGACAGAGGTTTGTACCCAGCACCTCTTCACACACAAAGGTGGCTTTTGTGAGATGAATGGAAACCAACCAAGCTCCCCCAGCCCTGCCCTCACCTCCCTCATCCAGCTCAGGATTCAGACCCGGAGAAGTCAAATATTCAGGCCAGGGGTGCTGCTGTTTGGCCAGGGAGCAGCAGGTTCTGCAGCCCCAGCTGGAACACCACAGGGAGAAATCCCACAGGATTTCCTCCCCTGCCCTGGTTTTTCAGGCCCCGGGGCTGATGGAGCAGAGGGGAGCAGGGCAGGAGCTGCCCAGGAGGGTTTCCAGGTCAATAAATGGAATTCATGGCCGGAGGGCAGCTCAATTCCTGCGGAGGAGCAAGTGGAAGGGGGAAATTCCAGACTTTTTGTTATAATGATCCTATTTTTTTTTCCCTAAGGTTTGTGTCTATGCCAGGCTGGATGAGGCTCTGAGCACTCTGCTCCAGTGGGATCTGTCCCTGCCCACAGCAGGGGTTGGAACTGGATGATCTTTAAGGTCCTTTCCAACCCAAACCACTCTGGCATTCTGGAAATTTAGCCTGGCCTCTTCAGAGCCCCCTCAGGGAATACGTTGCTCATGGCCTCAGCTCTGTGAGGAGGAAAAACTGGGGGAAAAAAGAAAGAAAAATAGGAAAAAAAATACAATTGTGGCATTTCCATGAGGGCAGTGGGGGTTCAGCAGGGATGGGGTGGCTGCAGCAGAGCCAGGATTTCCCCAGATGTGCCTCCAGGGACCTGGAAATAAAACGGGAATTAAAGAGTGCCACTCACACACGTGGTGATATGTTGGGACTTTGAAATTTATTCCAACATGCTGTTTTTTTAAAAATAGGCCCAGACCGAGCAGACAATCTGAGCTGTAGTAAAGGCAATATTATACTTGTAAAAACTTCTCATTCACAGTACAGATGTCATTTACAATAAGGGTCACAAACATCAAATACTGAGTATTTTTCTTCTTCTTTTTTTTTTGTTTTCTTGTTTTTTGTGTGTTTTTTGTTCTTTTTTTTTGTTGTTGTTTTTACATCAGACTGTGCTTTTTACCTGCTTTTTTTTCTTTTTTTTTTTTGCACTGATATAACCATATAGACATTGCAAGATGCAAGTGTAGAAACTGGAGTTCAAATAAAATTACAGGCAAAACTACCAAATTCCATTGGACGCTGTACATATTTACAGTACCATTTTTTTGGAATGTATTGCCATTTTAAGAACATATAGAAACTTTCTACAGACTATTCCACTTACAGAATACATACACCTTTTAGAAAAAAAGGCAAATATTTATCTTACATGAGACCATGTATATTAAATTTGCGTACACATTATTATTATTAATTATTATTATTATTAATTATTTTTTTACATTACATTTACTAAAGTGATCGTAAGTGCCATCATATCTCAGTAATGAAAACAGATTGGTTTTATGCCATCAGGACTGATGTTTTTTAATTTTTTTTTCTTATTTTTTTTCTTTTTTTTGTAAATAACTTACGGTTTTATTTGTAAATACTGTGCAATAGACAGAAATGTTAAGAGGAAAGGAAAGAAAAAAAGCAAATGATGAACAGAGGAAAAGAAAGGAGAGCAGGGAAGGGCTAGATCAAATCCTGGAGGATTTTGCATGGAAATTGGGATAATTTTAATGAAGTTCCGAGGATATTGCTTGTTCAGGTGCTGTCCCTGTGGGTTTTGGACAGAACCCGGGGCAGGGAAAGCTGCAGATTTGTTGTGGAGGGGGAGGCAGAGCCCCAGCCCCAGCAGGAAGGATTTGGGATGCTCTGGGTGGACACAAGTGGGAATTACCTGCTCTGGCCCAGGGCTGGGCCAGCAGGACCCAGCAGCTCGGACAGGGCTGGGCTGGATTTGGGATCAGAGCAGGGCTTGGGACTGGTGGGACGTTAGGGACACCAGGGCTGGGGTGTCACCCCTTAGGAGCAGGTGAGGAACTGCATTTCTCAGTGGAAAGCTGGAAATTGACAGCTGTTTCATTATGGTTTTGTGCCCTGCTGCAGCCCCTGAATACCCAGCCAAGGACCTGGGGATAATCTGAGCTGGCAGAGCTCTGCCTCGAGGACGAGGTGGTTTTGGGGAGCCCTCTCCTCAGCCCATGGTCTGCTCAGCCCTGCAAGACCCCCAGCTCCATTTAGGAGCTAAATCCCTGTTGCAGCACAAAGGATTTCCTGAAACTCCAGAGGTGCTCAAGATTAAGGTCGGAGAGCTTTCTGAGCTCTGGATGTCAGTCCTGGTATGAAGAACACTGTCAGGGAGGGATTCCAGAGCTTGGGCCAAGCCCTCTGTGTGCAGGAGGATTTCTGGCTGCCTGTGTGTGACCCAGGACCTGCATGGATGGGAGCCACCCAAACAGCTCAGCGGGGAGGGAAACATCCCCGTGGCATTGGGGCTGATGGAGCAGAACACCACAGAGGAGCAGCCAGGCCCTCATGGATTATAAATTGGAGAAGCTCTGCCGTGAGAAAAGCAGGGGATTTTATTTCCACCTGCTGCTGAAAAGGAAGGGCTGGGCTCTGCTTTTTCGTTTCCTTATTTGCATCATTAATACATTCTCTGGCAATTAATCCTGCTAATTGCTCTGCAACGCATCAGAGCCACCCTTGCAGCCCTTGTGGGAAGCAAAAAGGGATTCTGCACCCCTGTTTTGCAGGCAGAACAGACATTCAGAGCGACACGAAAAGCTGTGACCAGCAATCAGCTTTCGCAGAGGGTGACACGAGGAGACCAAAGGGGATCCGGGTGGGAACGGCAGCCACCGCTGAGGGCTGGGAATAACCCCCAACCCTGTTAAAATCCCGCGAGTGACATTCCTGTGCCCCTCGGCCGAGCACGGGGCAGAGGGAGACACTTTGGCCCGGGGTCGCAGGTGACTCCGGGCGGGGCTGGGCTGCGCGGACCCGCCGTGCCCGCAGACAGGGATGCTGGTGCTGGCGGGCTGCGGGTCCCTCCCGCGGAGCTCTGAGCTGGCAGTGCGACCATTAGCCCTTAATTAGCAATTAGCTAGTTTTGGGGGGAGCCTTCTCGCCCCTTGGGTACAGCGTGAAGCACCATTTCAGCCCAGCCAGAGAAGCCAAACTGGGTTGGGACTCGGTTTTTGTGCCCATCTCCTGAGTTTGCAGCGGTCCCTGCCTGCCCCGCTCCGTGGCTGCCGGGGGTGGGGATGGGATCGGGCAGGGAATGTCCCCGGGAGCACCTCAGCCCTTTCCCAAACTCCTTTTCCTTTGTTCTTTTTTTGGCCCCGGGTGAAGGGATCGGGATGGCTACACACAAACTGCCCGGGTGCTCCGCAGCTGAGACGCAGACAGCTTCGAGCTGCTGGGAAAGCTTCAAAATCCTGATAGTGACAATAATAAACCCTCACAACAGCATCAACAAAATAATCAATAAACCAATGTAAAGACTTCGGGGTTTTCTTTCCACAAATGATAGAGGGGAGGAAAAAAAATCCACATAAAGTTTAAATAGATTAAGGATTGAAATGCAGTTACAGAGAGATGACCAGATTTGATCTAGCCCAAAACTCACGGCAAATGCACCAAAAAAACCAACCCAGAGAGAGCTGCTGCAGTATTTTTGTGTACCCCATATATATATATATATATAAATATATATATATATGTAAAATTAAATACAAAAAGCTACCTTGGATCAAGTTAAGAGTGTGACAAGGGGCAGAAAGTGGCAGAAATCAGGGAAATCGCTGGATTTCATGGATGGTTTCCAGGGATGCTCACACCAGCCCGGCCGAGCACTCCACTGCCACTCACCCTGGGATTAAGCGCGTATTAAGCACACACTTAAAGCCTGAGGAGGGTTTAAGCCGGTGCTTAAGAGCTCGAGTAAACGGAGCTGAGCTCCAGCCCCTGCTCCTGCCTCTGGATCTGCGAACAGGAGCAGCTTCCAGGCTCGGGGCCAAAAAAAGGGGCAGATGGGAAAAAGGGAAACCTGATAAAAGTGCTAATTAGCAGATAATTGGGTTCTGGACGTTGTTTTGGTCAGTGTCACAACCTTAATGGTATTTCCATGATATCTTTTTTTTGTACTTAATTCCCTTTACAAGAAGAGNACAGAAAGAAGATGACCAGATTTGATCTAGCCCAAAACTCACGGCAAATGCACCAAAAAAACCAACCCAGAGAGAGCTGCTGCAGTATTTTTGTGTACCCCATATATATATATAAATATATATATATATATATGTAAAATTAAATACAAAAAGCTACCTTGGATCAAGTTAAGAGTGTGACAAGGGGCAGAAAGTGGCAGAAATCAGGGAAATCGCTGGATTTCATGGATGGTTTCCAGGGATGCTCACACCAGCCCGGCCGAGCACTCCACTGCCACTCACCCTGGGATTAAGCGCGTATTAAGCACACACTTAAAGCCTGAGGAGGGTTTAAGCCGGTGCTTAAGAGCTCGAGTAAACGGAGCTGAGCTCCAGCCCCTGCTCCTGCCTCTGGATCTGCGAACAGGAGCAGCTTCCAGGCTCGGGGCCAAAAAAAGGGGCAGATGGGAAAAAGGGAAACCTGATAAAAGTGCTAATTAGCAGATAATTGGGTTCTGGACGTTGTTTTGGTCAGTGTCACAACCTTAATGGTATTTCCATGATATCTTTTTTTTGTACTTAATTCCCTTTACAAGAAGAGAAAAAAAAAATAGAAAAGAATGACAGAAGATTATTAAAAAAATGTCTATTCTTTGCCCATGAAATGGGAACAGTTCGTAGCTCATCAAGTCTGGCAAGGAAATATGTTCTCATTCACGATTTTATTTGATTCCTTTTATTTAATTTTTTTTGTATTTTTATTTTTTTTTAAAAAGTGTGTTACGTACCCGATAAACTGGAACAGCTCTGAAAGAAGAAAGAACTGGTCCACTGGTTAAATATTTATATATTTTTTTCTTTTTTTTTCTTTTTTTTTTCTTTTTTTTGTTAAAATAAAAAAAAAAAAAAAAGAGGTTTGTACAGATTCCATAGACCAGAAAACCCTCTGAAGTAGTAAAGAACCTGCCGGGGCAAACGACTTGAAGCTTTGTGGTTTAAAAAGTTGTGACAGAGGAACGGCTCTGTCGGGGTCGCTCTGGATTTGGTATTGGATCTATCGGCAGTTGAGGTCTTTGCTCTGCCAGGGATCTCATCCCGAAATATCTGCTCTGGAAAAAGCTGCTGCGCATGCATAACAAGCTGATTTTGCAAGCATTCACCATTCAGCATCAAATTTTTATCTCCCAAAAACAGCCAAAAACGGGGCCTGTCCGCACCAGAAGGGCTGAGCTGGGGATGTCCCGCGTCAATAAATAAATAAAAGTGAGAAGAAGAGCCAGAGTCACCGAGAGTCCCAGCACAGGAGGAGAGCCTGGAGCCCTCCTGCATCCCTGGAGCTCCCAAAGCAGCCAGGACCGAGCCTGGGGTGGGATGGGATGGGATGGGATGGGATGGGATAATGGGATGGGATGGGATGGGATAATGGGATGGGATGAGGGGAGCTTGTCCACAACTCAAACATGCCGGAGGGAGAAAGGGTTTCAAGGCTGACTTCCTCCCCCTCTGACACCAAGGGAGGGTTTGCAGAGGCTCTCCCAGCCCAGGGAGGGCTCAAGCACAGGCAGGGCTTTGCCAGGCGCCGCAGGAGGATTAAAGCAAAGCAAGCAGGAGGCTCGTCCAGCGAGAGACCCTTCCTGGCACGGGCTCTACATTCCACACATTCCTACCTTCTCGCAGGTAAATCTTTGAAGAAGAACCTTTTTTTTTTTTTTTAAGGTTTTTTTGTCCCTTTTTTTTTTTTTAGAAAAGTGCTTTGCTGGGTTCTGCAGGAGGGAGGGGTGCTCGCGGTTCGTTTCCCTCTTTTCGAGGGACGATTTCTCTCCCTGCACACAGCGAACCTCCCCTGCTCAAGGAAGTGCTACTTTCAGTCACAAGGTCAGGGTAAACACGTTTTTCAAATGTAAAGCAGTTTCAACTGTTTAAAGCACAACCATAGGGATGCAAGGAAAAAAAAAAAACCAAAAAAAACCACCAAGCACTTCGCAAGAATTAAATAAAGCATGTAATAAATACGAATCATAAACTTCTGTACACAGGAGTAAGGGTTTGGGTTGTTGGGGTTTTTTTTTAATCATTTAATCAATATAAAAAAAAGGTTTTTTTCTGTTTTGCTCTTGTTTTCAGTGCATCTTCTTCCTCTTTAAAATGCTTAACCCTTTCCTTTCTGCATCTCTCAGGCCCAGGATTACGCACACCTAAATGGCAAAAAAGACAAGGTCTAACAAACCCCCTTTCCAAAAAACTCTAAAAAAATATTCACAGCCTCAAACAATTTTGTACATTTCAAGCAACAAAAGGTATAGAAAAAGGCACAAGTAACTGCATACATGTGGAGATAATACCAGACTGGGACAAAGAAAACCAGGAATTTTCCATGGGTTTGGTCATTCACTAGAGTGCTTCTTATGATTATACTAAAGGAAATAGTGTTGAAAATGTCTGTTGATTTTACAGAGGAAGCCTAAAGGTGGAACAGCTGGCGGAGGCTTAAGTACTTCCCGCGTTTTCATCCACCTTTTTGTGAGTTTGACCTAAATCGGAGTGCTCTGGGTGTGGGCTGCTCCCGGAGAGGTTCCTGGGGCGCAGGGAGCAGGGCTGGGCCTGGGGGTGGCCAGGGGGGGCTTCTGAGGGGCTGTCCCTGGCCAGCGAGGGGACGGCTGAGATGAAAGTGCAGGCTGGTTCCGAAGGGGTGCTCGAGCTGCCCGATGGCTGCTGGCCCGTGGCTTTGGAGGGTTCCTCCCCGCTGGCCGAGGGCTCCGGACAGGGCTCCTGGGCCGTGCTGAGGCCGCCTGGGGACACCGAGGGCCCCGGCTGCTCGGCCGCGCTGGGCTCGGCCTCCGCCGCGGGCCTGTGCTCCTCCCGCTCCGGCTGAAGCTCACTAGTCCTCATCTTCTCCTCCGAGAAGCCACCAGCCGCCGGCTCCGGGGCCAGGGTGTGCTTGGAGACCTTGGCGACGGGAGACACGGACTCCGAGGAGGGCTCTGGAGGGCTCTGGGGCTGCCCGTCCCTGGCGGCGGCCCGGCCGAGCTGGGCCAGGCCGCTGGCGGCCGAGGCGAGGTGTCCGCCCTGCAGGGACAGCACGGGCCCGGGCACCAGGCCGGCGTGGGAGCTGGGCCTGGCCTGCACCATCTGGATGCCCCCGATGGGGATCATGGGGTACGGGGTCCTGGCGAGCTGCTGCGAGTGCAGCGGGAGGTGGCTGAAGACATTCTCCTCCCCTCGGCCGGGAGCGTGGAGGTCGTGAGGGGCCTGCAGGGCCCGGGGGCAGGCGGGCTGCGGGCTGCCGGGGGAGCAGGGCGGGCTGCGGGGTTCCGTCTTCTGTGCCGGGGGGGAAAAGAAGAGCTGGGTCAGTGTGACACACGGGTGATGGCCTCACTGCAGCGATGCTCACTGCAAGGACTGGGGTCAGTGTTTTGTTCTGATTTGAGGGAGGGCAATCAGCTGAGGGAGATGTGGAGCCCCGAGCCTTTAAGGGGAGGAGCAGCACAACCCACAAAGCGTTTCCCTTCTGGGACAAATATGCCCATGGTGTGTCGGGGCACAGATCCAGCGATTTGGCTTAGGCCTGGATCATTACAAAATCAGCGAATTATTTGGTTGGAAGGGACCTTTAAAGGCCATCTTGTCCAACCCCCTGCCATGGGCAGGGACATTTTTTTTTCCATCTTTAACTGGACCAGGCTGCTCCCAGCCCCGTCCCACCTGGCCTTGGGCTCTTCCACGGATCCAGGGGCAGCCACAGCTTCTCTGGGCAACCTGTGCCAGGGCCTCACGCCCTCCGAGTAAAAAATGTCCTCCTTAGCTCTAGTCTGGATCTCCCCTCTGTTAGTTTAAAACCATCACCCCAACTCTCAGAGCTGCCTCTGAAACATTGGCAGAAGTGCCAGTGTTTGCTGCCAGCTGAGCTGCCTCAGTTCCCTGTCAGTGCAGGGGGTTCCTGAGAGCCCAGAATGAGGTTCTTTATTTATTTGTTTCTTTGTTTATTGATTTTCACTGTGCTTTCCTAAAGCAGGATTGCATCCTTACAGCTGCTGAGTGCAGGGATGCTTCCAGTGAGAGGTGGCATCAACACCAGCACACCCAGCAGTGGGTCCCCACCACCACCCTCATGGGGTGCTCTGTGCAAATCAAGGGTTCAGACCCTACATTTTACCTTTTCCTCTTTCTCTCTCGGTGCTTCCCATAGTTTCCTAACGTACATCATGGAGAGATATGTGGCTAAACAGAAATGGATTAATTAGTGATGAGGTTATGACTAAATCCCTGCACAGGACTCCCAAGAAGAGGAAGCAACAGGAACTGAAATCAACTTTCAATTAAGATGGGGTTGGAGATAAAATGTGAGGATCCACTGGAGGGCACATTTCTTTGTAGGATTATGGGGAATAATTCCCTGATCCTGTGAGCTGGATCTCTGAAGAGGCAGCAGAGGAAAGCAGCAACAGAGAACAGGAAAGAGAAAAAGGAAGAGCCACCAAAGGTAGTGCGTGCTGGGTCAGCAGTGACAAGCCCAAACACTGCTAAATGTCACTTATCCACAGGAAGCCTTGGCTAAATCACTTCAGGGATGTTAGGAAACCCCAAACAAATATTTCAGTGGTGCAACAATCACCACGAGGAGGGACTGCCCTAAGCAAGGGCCAGTGAGAAGAGACATGGTCGTGGTGAGACTTGGCAGCGAGCCTGACACTGGCACTGAACTAAGATCATCTTCAAGCTCTGTTTGGGACCTGATAAACCCTCCTCTGGTCTCTCTGTCTCTTGTGGCCTCACCAGGAATGTTAGTTTTGCAATGAAAGCCCAGCTGTCCATCGTGCTGACACAGGGGAATTTTTTCATTCGGATTTTTGCTGTTGCTTTGGAGGCACATGGAAAAGTAACAGTGGTGGCTCTGGGTGCAGAGAAGGAGCAGGAAAACGGAGCCAAAAGGTAAATGTGAACAAAGGAGCTGAAAGATGGGAATGGCAGACAAGCAGGGCTTAAGACATTGTCTCCTGCTGTGGATTTGGGAGCTGAGGGGATTTGCTCCAAGCAGAGGCAGCAGAAAGTTATCCTGACACAGGAGTTGAAGGATGAGGGATCTCAGAGCCCTGAGATTCACCACAAGAAGTGAATTGACAGGAAAGGGAAACAGCATTAAAGGAAGCCAAGGTTTGGGCCTAAAATAAAGGAAAGCCTCTGAGAAGGTGAGACAAAGACTTGGAGTGGAAAGGAGGAGGAAGGAGGCACCACAGGAGAGAAGGTTAGCATGGGCATGGCAGAAAGGTCTGGAGAAGCCCTGGCTCACCCCATGTGGGGTGGCAGGGGTTCTATAAAGGCCTCTCTCTCTCCCCAGTGCAGTCCCTGAGGGCTGGAGCCTCTCCCCCCAGTGAGTGGATCTCATGTTCATCAGCACAACTGACAGCAGAGCCAGGCACTGCAGCAGGAATGGGCAATATTCCACCAAACCCCACATCAGTTTGCCTGCAGCACTGGGAGGAACAAGCGATTTTCCTTGATCCACAGGATTTGATTTGTCCAGCAGAGAGATTCAATAACGTTCTGCACCCAGTGGGAAATCCCTCTCTGTGCTGAAGAGAGGTGAGATGAAATGAGAGCTGTCCAAACAAACATTTCTCAGCAGCTCATCCAGCAGAGCGGGCTGTGGGTGGACACAGGGCTCAGCCAGGGCTGCTGCAGGGCTGGCTCCAGTCACTGACCGGTGGAAAATGGTCACAGCTCCACCCCAGCCGGGGAAACCTCAGAGATGGGAAGGAAATTCCCAGGAACAAAAAGGCTCTTAGTGACAATTAATCATGAAGAGGTTGTCCTTGCTGATTGTCCCAGCAGGACTGGCTGGCTCAGAAGTGGGAATAACCCCTTGGAGAAGGGATAACTTTATTTCTGTCCAGCTGAGAAGGGCAGGACCTAAATGGGTGCAAAACCCACAAAACCCACTGCTGTCCCCTGTCCCTGTTCTCTGGGTCACCTGTGACAGTGGTCACAGAGTCCCTGTGCACTTCTGCATCACAGCCTTCACCAAAACCTGCATCAGAGACCCTGTGGGGACCAGAGGGCAGCAGGGCACTGGACTTACCAGCTTGGACTCGTAGAGCTGTAAGTTTTTGCCAAAGAACCTGTGAGGTAGAGGCATCGAAGAGAATATCCCGGGCTGGGCTTGATATGAGCTTGGAACTTTGTCCTCTGCCGATTTGCTAGTGCCAGGCGAGTCCTCTTTGCCAGGGGGTGGGTACCTGGACAGCTCCAAGCAGCCTGGAGACAAGACTTTCTTCAGGGAGAAGTACCTCAGGGATGCCATCTCTCTGCTGGGCGACGAGTGCCTGGCAGGGGACACTTCTCCGTCTGGGGGGAGGGCTGTCCTCGGGGACAGCTCCCTCCGGGGGGACAGGTGCCTGCTGGGCGACAGCTCGAGCCTTGGGGACACACATCTCAGGGGAGACGCCTCCCTCCTGGGAGAGAGGCGCTGGCAGGGGGACAGCCCCCTCCCTGGGGACAGGCACCTCAGGGAGGACAGCTCTGCCGTGGGGGAGAAGCGTTTGGGGGAGGTTTCGTTTTTGGTCAGTAAGTGCTTCCTCGCTATCATTGGTCTGCTGCTGCCACCCCCTCTGCCACAGTCCTGGCTCGGGGACCACCTTTTCCTCGGGGAGGTGTCTTTGGAGGTCGACAGGTCCATGGCCAAGGACATCTGTGGCCTCGTGACAGACTCTCTCTCAGCAGGAGCCAAGTGCTCGGTGGAGGTCAAAGCTGGTCTGTGGAGGCTCAAGAAGCTGTGGCACACAGCAATGTCACTGCTGTCTGCTGACCACTTGGTCTCCAGCCCTGAGGAGGAGGAGGAGGCCTGCTGGCCTTCCCCTGCTTTCGGGGTGCTGGAAGCAGCTTCTTGAGCTGTGGATGTTTCAGTGCCTTCCTCGGGAGAAGACGGGGAGCCCCCTGAGGAGGGCAGCAGGAGGCTGCCGTGTTTGCCTTCCGGCAGCTTCAGCGCTGGCTCGTCTTGGCTCTCCTCTTCCTCCTCGTCTTCCTCGTCCTCATTGTCGTCGTCGTCGTCAGATTCCTCGAGGTCTGAAAACTGGTGTTCCTCGATGGGCTCAGATCCCTCCCGCCCCTCAGAGTCCTGGAAAAGGTCTTCACTGGTTCCTGGAGGCAAACACAAAACAGAGGGTGTAAAACACACGTTCAGGGCTATTTTTGTGTTAAATCTGCTCACAAAACACATGTAAGGGGCTATTTTTGTGTTAAATCTGTTCACAAAAAAACATGTTCAGGGTCTATTTCTGTGCTAAATCTGCTCAAAGAGGAGACAGGACCCGGCTGCTGCTAGGTTTGATCATCTCCTGCTTTGAAGCTGCAGCCCTGCCCTCTCTGCCAACTCCACTGCTGATGACCCCAGTAGATCCCAGTGAATCCCACTTTACCCAGTTTCAATTCCAGCTCTGTCAGCACATGCAGCCCTCAGTCCCTGCTGGGCACCTGCCACACTCACTGTTTGCTCTAAAATGCCAAGAAAACCACCTTTAATAGATGAGAGCAGCAGCACCTTCATCCCTCAGTGGGGTTTGAAGATAATTTGTTAGAATGGTGACTCCAGAATATCCCCAGCTGCCACCAACTGCACGTGTTGGGCCTTTTCCTGCCTAGGTTTCATGACAGATAAACATCAGCAAGGCAGGTCTTTTGCTAAAAATCAAACAACAGGGTGGAAGGAACCTCTGTGGATTTTTTTCTGGGTAGGATAAATTCCAGCTGGGGTTCAGATGCTTCTGTGGGGCAGAGGGTTTGGGGCTTTGTCAATCAGAGCTTGTAGGCAGTGAGGATAAAAGAGCAAATTCTAAAGGATTTTAAATATTTCTATATTTAAAGGCAGGTTAAAATTCATCTCTCTGCTGCTTGAAGGGCCAGCAGGAGGTTTCTGAGCTGGCTACTGAGCTTTCAGTGCTCGGAGAAAAACCTGCTTTTCCCCTGGCGGGCAGCAGGGAGAGCCCAGCCCGGAGAGGTCCGGCGGGAGCAGCCACTGGATGTCACTGCAGCTCAGCAGAACGCCACCGCCACGTCCCCTGCTCCGGAGGGGCTGCGAATGTCCGGCTGTGCCCAGCCAGGCGGCCAGAGGTGGAGCAGAGCGGCTGGGACACACTCGGATCCCGGGCTGGCAGCAGACGGGACGGTGCAGTGACACCCGTGTGTGACACCTGTGTGTGACACCCGTGTGTGACACCCGTGTGTGACTGCTGTGTGTGACACCTGTGTGTGACACCTGTGTGTGACACCTCTGTGTGACACCGGTGTGTGACACCTGTGTGTGACTGCTGTGTGTGACTGCTGTGTGTGACACCTGTGTGTGACACCTGTGTGTGACAGATGCCAGCCCTGCCAGCCCCGTCCCCATCGGGTCAGCCTGGCACTGCTCCTGCTGTGCCCAGCCTGGTGCCCATTCAGAGCTGCCACTGCCAGCAGCACCAGCTGCAGGGACATTAAAGCCACACCTGCCCGCAGCAGCCAGGGTGGCTGCAGAGGGGACACGGCCACACAGTCACACACGGCCACCAAGTCCCCGTGATGGACTAAAAAGCCAGATTTGGTTTATTTGGAATGCCAGGGCCTTACAAGTAACTGCTCCCGAAGCGTTTGGCATTCCCAGTCACGTGGATTTTCACATGGCTGATTATCCAGCCATGAGTCTGCCTGAAACTGGGAACGGAGAGGAGCATCCCATGCCGGTTCACAATATCCCTGCAGCAGCCCCTGAAGGCAGAGCTCCCCAGCAGCTCTCTGTGCAGAGGGATTCTGGCTCGCACTGTGAAATCCTCCCCGGTGACAGGGGCTGCTGGGCCCGGGCTGTTTGCAAACTCCCAGGGGAACTGAGCTCAGAACAAATATTATTCCAAACTCCCAGCTGTAGGCTGAGCCGTGCATATTTCCTGCTTGGAACAGGAGTGCATTTCACTGGCAGAGCTGTGAGCCAGCCCCTGACTCTGCTTTTGGGCTTGGGGACAGACAGGAGCTGTGCCTTGTGCTGGTGCTCTCCTTGCTTTGCCCCAGCCGGGACAGAGCAGGCTCGGGGGTCAGGAGCGAAGGGAAAGTGAAGCCAGCCCCAAACTGAGGAGCTGTTTGCATTTGCCACCACAAATTCCAGCGAGGGAAACATCCCAGTGAGCCCTGGGACAGCCCCAGGGAATTGCTTTGGCCTCCTGACACAATCTCTGAAGGCAGGGACAGAGCTCAGGCCTGAGCCCAGGCTTCCAAAATTCATCCTGCTGAGCTCATGGGGAGAGAAAGGGCAGGACAGGGAGGGAGGGATGGAGGAAGGAAGGAGAGAGGGAATTAGTGGGAATGTGTCCTGCTGACAGCTTTGACTGAGGTTGCATCTCATTCCATGTGTGTTATTTATTCTCCCCAGCTGGTACCACCCCACCGAGCCCAGCCCAGGCAGGAGTGAGGAATTATGCTCCGATCTCCTTTTATAGTAACACCCTTTGCTTTCTGCTGCCCCTTAAATAGAAATACAAACAATCAAGTGAAATACAACTCCGGTTTAAAATAATCCAGGGAGTTTTAGGAACTGCTGCTCGCTTCCCGCCTGCCCCCAGAGGAAAGCACAGTAACCTTCCCGTGCTGCTTTGTGTCACGTGGAAACTGGAGCCTTTTTATTATTATTATTTTTATCTAATTAAAACAGCCCATTTAGTTCTTGTTGTGAGCCTCTTTGCGAGGAAGAGAGAGGACACAGGGGAGGGCTCTTTGCAGCCCCTCAGCCTGAGAGCAGGGGCTGTGATCACAGCTGGGATCTCGGATTTCTCATGCACCTTTCTGCCATCCCCGTGTTATTTCCTCATCCATCCAAACGGCCCCAGCCATTAGGGGACAAAATCCCATTTTCTGCCTATCTCCTCGGCTGCTGTATTTAATATTGACATTTGTGAGCAATGGGCCTCTCTGCTCGTGGAGCAGAACAACCTCATTTCCAGCAGAAGTCCAGTGTTGGGTTAAGCAGGTGGGAGAGAAACTGGGAGGAAGGAAAGAGGGAAGGGGAAAGAAGGAAAGGAAAGGAGTGGAAAGGAGAGGAAAGGAAAGGAGTGGAAAGGAGAGGAAAGGAAAGGAAAGGAAAGGAAGGAAGGGGGAAGGGAGGAGAAGGAAAGGAAAGGAAAGGAAAGGAAAGGAAAGGAAAGGAAAGGAAAGGAAAGGAAAGGAAAGGAAAGGAAAGGAAAGGAAAGGAAAGGAAAGGAAAGGAAAGGAAAGGAAAGGAAAGGAAAGGAAAGGAAAGGAAAGGGTCCTGTGAGCTCATCCCTGCCGAGGGCACCTTTGTGCACCCCCCTGTACAAACACACAGGGGCTCTGCAGCAATGGCAGCAGGAAAAGGGCTCTGGGCATTTCCTGTCATTCCAAAGCCACCCGGGCTGCTGGCACCAAGGACAGCCCAGCACATCCCGGGGCAGCCCTGGATCTGCAGGGGACACCCTGCCCAGAGCCAGCGGTGCCCAACTGCCCCTGCAGCCTCGGGCAGGGAGGGGACAATGACTTAATGATGGCACACTGCCCCTGTGCCACTGTCCCTGTGCCACTGTCCCTGTGTGACACTGCCCCTGTGTGACACTGCCCCTGTGTCACTGCCCCTGTGTGACACTGCCCCTGTGTCACTGTCCCTGTGTCACTGCCCCTGTGTGTCACTGTCCCTGTGTGACACTGCCCCTGTGTCACTGTCCCTGTGCCACTGTCCCTGTGTGTCACTGTCCCTGTGTGACACTGCCCCTGTGTCACTGCCCCTGTGCCACTGTCCCTGTGTGTCACTGCCCCTGTGTGACACTGTCCCTGTGTCACTGTCCCTGTGTCACTGTCCCTGTGTGTCAGTGTCCCTGGGCTCCTGCAGAGCCTGGCAGAGCCCCGCTGGGACAGCACCAGGGCCCCAGGTTCACACAGAGTCACTCCTCGTGCCAGCCCTCCCTGTGTGCTGGGTGACAGCTGGGTGACAGCTGCAGACCCCCGGGCAGGACGGGCCCTGCCCCTCCCTGCACTGACCCAGAGCCACCACAGCCGGGGGTTCCCCCGGGGTCACCAACCCCAGCAAGGGGACCCGGCTGTCACCCTGCCCTGGGCGCAGCTCCCGCTCGGCCCCAGCACACACAAACCCCCGGCAGGAGCCTGGGGGGACACAAGTGCTCCCAGCCGTGGCAGGATGTCCTGCAGAGCAGGGCTGTGCCCTGGCTGCACCCTGCCCCTCTCTCAGCACCCACAGCAGCTTTAGGAAACAAAGATTTTACCTTCTTCGGCTTCCAGATCCACCAGTGAAGACACCAACACGCCCAGCTCCTGACATTTTTTGCTGTGGGCCTTTGACTTCATGTGTTTAGTCAGATTCCCTGAAAAGAAACAGAAAATATATTTTACTCAAATATGGTTCCTTTTTTTCCACCTTCTTTTCTCCCCTTTTATTTTTCTTTCTTTTCCTCTTTTTGTTAATTTTTTTTCAAATTTTTTTTTCCCTTTTGCAAGCTCAGTGGTCACAAGTCAAAACTCTCTCTGAACCAAAGGTCCCTGAGTGTCCCCAAGCCCCTGCCTGCTGCAAATCCCCCGTGACACGAGGCCAGGCCCCCCTTCCCTCCCTTTGCTGCTGCCCTGGGCTGCAGGAGGAGGTGCTGGAAGGGCTGTGGGACCTTCCAGGTGTTGTGCAGTTCTGGAAGAGCTGCTGGGCCACGCTTTTGGGGCTGGGGGAAGAAAAGGCCTGGGCTGCTTTCAGCTGTGAGCCTGCAGCAAATTAAAAAGGGTAGGAAAGAAGGGATGGGAAACACATCCCAGTGTGGCATCACATCCAAGCTCATCTCAGCAGCCCCACCTGCCTGGAGGGGAGAAGCTCCTCAGCACCACAGGGCAGGGCAGTTCTAGCCTGGAAATGTTCCAAAAACACGTGGATGTGGCACCTGGGGACGTGGGGCAGTGCTGGTGGCCTTGGCAGTGCTGGGGAAGGGTTGGACTGGGTGATCTTGGAGGGCTTTTCCAGCTTTAATGATTTTATGAATTGATGATAAAATGAGGGTTTGAGCTGCCAACAAGAGGGGGAAACCCTACATTCCCGTTTTCCCTGAAAAGGGTGGCTCAGGTGCTCTGGAAACATTCCAAAAACACGTGGATGTGGCACTTGGGGACGTGGGGCAGTGCTGGTGGCCTTGGCAGTGCTGGGGAAGGGTTGGACTGGGTGATCTTGGAGGGCTTTTCCAGGTTGAATGATTTCATGATTCTGCAATAATCAAATGAGGGTTTGAGCTGGCAGCAAGTAGGGCTGTAGGGAAAACCCTACATTCTTGTTTTCCCCCAAAAAGAATGGCTCAGGTGCTCTGGAAGGCACCAAAGGGCTGGGCCAACTCAGCTCCAGGAGCAGGAGGAGCCTTGGACACCCCCTGGAATTCAGAAACCTCCAAATGAGGGTTCCTTGGGGCCAGGATGGGGAGAGCAGCCCCTGGGAGAGGGAGAACAGGATTTGGGGGCACTGCGGGTGCTCTGGGATAACTCCTGGGCACCAGAGGGCACCTCTCTAATTCTACCTCCCAAATTACAGGCAGGTTAATCAGACACTAATTAACCCCACTTATAGCCCAGGGAAATGCTGAACAAAGGGGAGGATTTGCTGGAGGGGGAGAAGCAGGCAGGTGGAGCAGACATGGAGATGAAGGGTGGGAGAATTAAAGCAAAAATGTCCCATTTTCCCTTTTCCTGTCCCACAGCTCTTCCTAAAATCCCAGACTGCGACTGGGAGGGACCTTAAAGCCCATCCAGTCCCATGGCAGGGACACCTCCCACTACCCCAGGCTGCCCCAAGCTCTGTCCAGCCTGGCCTTGGACACTTCCAGGGATCTGTGGGGATGATGAGAAGAAACCTGGGCCCTGCTGAAGAAGAGTTTGAATTTCCCAAAGAAACCCTCAGCCTCGCTGGGACTGACACCTGAGGGCACTGAGGAGCACCAGGCTTGGTTTTCTCACCACACAATAAAAGAAAAATAAAAAAGAGAGGAAAAACGGAATTCTCCCACTTTATTACAACCTCCAAGGAGGACTGAGGTCCTGCAGTCCGAAGTCCCCAGTCCCTGAGCTGGTGGGAGCACAGAGGGGCTCTCGGAGCCTCTCCTGCTGCTGCTCTGGATGTCAGGGATAAAAAAGCCACTGTTCACTGGAGCAGAGCATTACCCGTGGTGCCCTCACCTCCCAGAGAGTGCCACCACCAGCTGCCACCTTGATTTCTCCTTAGCCCATGAATTATTTATTCAGCCCATTTTATACAAACTGGAGCAGCTCCAGCAGGAAGGACCACGAGAGACAAAGGCTGAGTCTATCCCTGTGTGTCTGGCACCCAACCTGGACGTGCATTCAGGGGATGTTTAATAACTCGAATGCAGCAAAACATCTCCAAATAAGAGAGATTTCTTATTTTTAAGCCTCATGTTTAGCTGCCCTTTGCCTCACAGTCAGGACACTCAGGTGTGAGGATGAGGCTCAGCTCCCTGCTCCAAATCAGAGCCTCTTTCTCCACCCCAAAGCAGGAGTTTTGTTGTGGCCCCAAAGCCACCCCGTGAGCCAGGAGCGTGTTCTCACGGACACCTCTGCTCCCAGTGAATCACCATTGCCTGAAAATGAAAACAAAAACCCATCCACAGTCCCGACTGTGGCCTCATGGAGCTGGAATTTCATTTTGGAGATGAAAACCAGTGAAAGCACAGCCCGAGTCAGTGTGCTGCAATCCACGCTGTGCTGCTGCCTGTCCAGCTCACACCTCACAGCCTTCCTGCCAGAAATGCCCCATCCCTGCTCAGCCACCTGCAAAATCCCTGCCTGCAGCCTCTCCAAGGGCAGCAAAGAGAAAACCAGCCCGAGGCAGTGCCTGGAGTGAGCAGAGGCTCTGTGGGGATTCAGCTGAGAGGGGAGGGGACATCCCCAGGCGTTCCGGTGCCACCCCAGCCCCAAAACCAGCCCATAAAATCCTCTGTGCCACCACCCCTCGGCCTGCAAACACCAGGAGGGAAGAGCAGGAATTCCTGAGGAGAGGGGGCTGCTCAGTGCCATGCTTTGGACTTGAGTCCTCCTCTGAGGCCACCGTGGCCACCTCAGGTGTCCAAAGGATAGCTGGGTGGGCACAGCCCCTGTCCCTGCGCAGCTGCTCTCCCAGAGCCCTCCTGCACCTCTGCTGGGGCTCAGCAGCCTCTGGGGTTGCCAAGCTGTGCCAGGAGCCACCAGGGCCACCTCCTGTTGTCTTTTCTGTCCCTGGGCAGGGCAGTGGGTGGCTGCTGCCCTTCTTTGCCAGCCCGGGCACTGCCAGCCCCCAGCGCCAACAAATTCACCCCAAACACCAAAGGACCAGCTCATTCCAAGCTTTGTTTCCTTCCCCTCCAACTCCTTCTTCCTCTGCTCTGTCTCTGCCTTCACCCCCTTGGTCAGACCAGGGAAAGCTGCTGGCCAAGATGCTCCTGCAAAGATCTGGGTGCCAATTTTGTTGGAGAAATCCCAACAAAACAGGGATGCTGCGTCCTTTCAGAGAAGGGAGACTCAGCAGGACAGATCCTCATCCGCCCCCTCTGCATCGTTTTAAGGAAATTAAAAGTTGGAGGCTCCTTTCCAGTGGCTGGGAAGCTGAGTGATCATCCTGGGAGCAATCTGGAGGACAAGGATATTTATCTGATCAGGGCTCTTCTCGCAGTTTGTGTTTTTTTAGGCCCCTTAATTAACGCTGGCAGGATTAAAGGCTCGAGTCCTTGGGCAGATTTCCAGTAAAATCAACACCACTTTGCCTAAGTGAAAGCTGGATCTGAACCCCACAAGGGTTCACAGCTACTTGTTGCCTCGCAGAGTTCTGGCTCCCAAGTTTAAAAAAAAAAAAAGGAAAAAAAAAATAAAAAAAAAGAAAACCACACAGCATTGCTTCCTTGGAAACCACGGAAAAACCTCTTTGAGGGAGCAGGAGAGACCAGCAGGGAGGCTGGATGTAAATAGCAGAGGAATTACCCTGAACCCTAAGCAGGTATTGGTCTTTATTGGGGATTGTTTACCAAAAAAACCCCAGATTTGAAATAAACTGGCTCTATTTCAAGAAGCCCTCAGGAATTCTGGGGAATTGTGAGCCCACAGAGGAGCAGAGGCAGTGTGAGCACAGCTCCCATTACGCCTGCCCAGAACTATGTGCTGCAGCTGCCTGAGCTCTGCCCATGCTGGGAGGTCTGACTTGGGGCTTAGAGCAGCTTAAATGCCTGTGTTGTTTGGAGAAAGCTGTGACTCGAGGCTTCCAAAAGCACCTAAAGCAGCTTAATAGGGACTAGAAGTGATTTCCCAGTTAAATTTCATGAGGAAAATTAATTTTTTTCAGAAGAGCCATTATCGTGTTTTTAAGGTGACGGAGTTAAAGCAGAACGGAGGGAGCTGAAGCGTTGAGATCTCTGGGAAAATGATCCTCTCTGTGCTGGGGAGGCACCACCCTTTCCATTTCTGCTGCTAAATCTGATCCATTCAGCAACAGTCACAAAAAATTGCCCCCAAAAAACCAAACGACCGAGTGCAGGAGAGAGCACCGTGACACAAACAGCCAGAGCTTCACAGGATTAACAATTGTCACACTCCCCTTTGAAAATCATTTGCAAGGAGAGCAGCAGCTTCTCTGGAAGGAGGAGACCCCATGGAGCCAGGCTGGGAGAGCTGGGGGTGCTCCCCTGGAGAGGAGAAGGCTCCAGGGAGAGCTCAGAGCCCCTGCCAGGGCCTCAAGGGGCTCCAGGAGAGCTGCAGAGGGACTGGGGACAAGGCAGGCAGGGACAGCACACAGGGAATGGCTTCCCAGTGCCAGAGGGCAGGGCTGGATGGGATCTTGGGCAGGAATTGTTCCCTGGCAGGGTGGGCAGGGGCTGGGCTGGAATTGCCAGAGCAGCTGTGGCTGCCCCTGGATCCCTGGCAGTGCCCAAGGCCAGGCTGGACATTGGGGCTGGGAGCCCCTGGGACAGTGGGAGGTGTCCCTGCCATGGCTGGGGTGGCACTGGGGGGGATTTGATGTTTCCTCCCAACACAAACCATTCCAGGATTCTGTGATTTTGCTGGGAGATGCCCTCACACACAGAGAACCAGCCATAACTGATACTCTGTGTCCCAAATAAATCCTTGAAACAGGTTTTATGTGGGGTTTAAATGGTGCACAGGCCTTGATTTAGGTCTTGGTGTGCAGCTGACGTCCCCAGCTGAGACTTTATGAGGAGGAAAGCTTTAATTTACAGAATTCATTGGGCAGAGGAGTTCAATTTTTTAAAAATTTGATTATTATCTTTTATCCTTATTGACATATAGATTAAAGGAGTGAATTTGCACACGCAGCCTGCCTGTATCCACACAGGCTGTAAAATATCAGCCCCTTCCTGGATCAGACCCATCCCTTGCATCAGCCAAAAGCTGATACTCCAGAAAGGTACCCAGGATTTGCAGATTTCCAAACTCTAACGATGAGCAGAGCTCCCAGTGAGGCTGAGACTTTAATGGCTGCACTGGTTACAGAAAGTCCCAGTGAGTATTTCACTGGAAGTCACCAGTGCTTTGCTTCCAGGCCCCATCCCTGGATTTTTTTTTCCCTTTCCCTGGAGAGTTCCAGAGCCCTTTTGCCCAGTGTTTCACCTCCTGCCTGGATCACTGGGGCATTTTCTGTTCCTGGCCTCACATCCCATGCCACGTCCAGGCAGGAAATCCCTGAGGGTAACTCTGTCCTCATCCCAGGGGAGGTTTGTGATGTCCCCAGGAGCACAGGGACCACACCCAGCGGTTCCCCAGGGATGCTCAGCCCCTTGAAGGGCCCCAGCCCTTGGGATATTTTGGGATAGTGCCCATCCCTGTGCCCTGCTCTCCCAGCAGGGAATTCTGCCAGAGTTTTCCACCAGCTGGACCCGCTCTGCGCTTTCCAGAGGAGGCTCAGGCTGCTGGAGCTGCAGTAACAATAAACTGTGCAGCCCTTGAAGGGCTGGGCCTGGATATTTAATACATTTAATACATTTAATTTAATATATTGAATATATTCACGTGTGCAGTGCCCTCAGTGCTGTCAGAGGCTGATTTAAGGAACTGAAAATGAATTTATTGAAGACTCTGGCTGAGGCCATGGAGCAGTCTGGTGTCTGGGAAGTGTGAGTGGCCCAGACTGTGAAATGGGTGTCTCCAGCCAGCAGTGCCCTTTACACAGCCCCCTTCAAATTCAAGTGAAGCTCCTCGTCCCTCCTGACCTCCAGGCAGAGGCAGCAGCAGCCACCCAGAGCTGTTCCATACATTTTGTCCAGAATTTCTGAGGAAACTGGAAGCCCTGAGGACACGAGAGGGTGATGTGGGTCTGAAGGAGGACAGACAGTAACTGTGGAAAAGGGGAATCCATGTGCCAGCACTGCCCCTCACCCCAGCTCACCCCGAGCAGCAGTGAGAGAGGGCGAGGGAAAAGCTCTCCCCGACCTTCCTGAAAGGGAAAACAGCTTTTTCTTCATTTCCTTCCTGCCAGAAAACAATGCAGAAGCTGCTGAACCTCCTTTAAAGACCCTCCTGGAGGCCACAGTCACAAAGCTCCACCGCAGTGGAGGGAGAGACACCTCATTAAAGAGGCACCTTCAGATCTGGTCCAGAAACACCAAATCAAACAAATCTCTACAAACCAAACTTCCAAGGCTGTTGTTCCCATCAGCTAAGCGAGCACATACACCAAAAAAAAATAAAAAAATTAATCTCATGGATTTGCTTTAAAATAATAAAAAAATAACTTTTCCCTGCGGTTCTGTAAGCCAAAGGAACAGATTTGCTTCCAGTGACAGAAAGGCACAAAAAACAGACAATTAGTGAATAAGGGGCAATATTTAAAGCATTTTAAAGCAAAAGTTTTCCCAGTTCTTGGAACGCAGACATGGATTTTCTAGAGTGGGAGGGGTGGGGGGGGTGAGGTACATTTTAACCAGATAAAGATCCTCATTAAAAATAATAACAATAATAAAACCCCATTTAACTGCTTCCAGCCTACTCGAGAGTTTAGAGCATTAGATCATGCTGGAGAGATCTACCCCAGCCAAAACGAAGCCAACTCCACAGACCTCCCCCTGGAGCTGATGCTGAAGGCTAAAATTAACTCTGGGAAGCTGATTTCTAAAAAAGCTCCGTTTTTGTGCAAGTGCAGCCCGGCAGGAGGGAGAGCTGCAGCTTCTGCATTCTGCCATTCCCGGGGCTGCCAGACCCACCCAGCCCGGGGAGGAGCCGGGGCCCAGACAAACCCCTCCAAAACTGGGGAAACACCAGTTCTGCAAAGCCCCCGCTCCTCCGGGTCACTCTTGTTACCAATGACAGTTTGAAATTGCTTTAAAAAAATCCCTGGCAGGGCCATGAGCAAAACCACGGATTTTCCTCCTGCCCTTGCCAGTGATTTTTTGAGCGGTCCCAAACTCTCGTTGGTGATAACACTCCATCACCAGCTGATGCTTTCATCAACACACACAGGGCTCTTTCCCCCCTCCTCCAGAGCTCCTGGTGCCCCCCAAACAGCTTCTCTCCCATTTCTGGGCAGGCTGAGCACACCCCAGCGCTGTGCCCGTCAGCCCCTGCCAGCAAAGAGCCATCCTCATGCAGTGCCAAGTCACCATCATGCAACCCTTCATCCAGAAATCCCCGAGCCGGGGAAGCTCTGCCCATCCCATGCATCCATGGGCAAACGGAGACTTTGCCCTTCAAATCCCAACAGAGCGTTGATGATTTCTGTTTCGTGGAAGGAAGCATTTCCATGCTCCCTTGCCCATGCCAAGCGGAAGAAGGGAAGTGTCTGTTTGCAACGTGCAGCCAGAGCTGGCAGATCGTGGCCTTCAAGGAGCAGAGATGAAGAGCAAAGCAGCCAGAGAGGTGGTGGGGAGGATGGTTTGGTCCCAGCACCCTGGGCAGAAGCCCTACAGAAGCATGGTGGGAGTGAGGTGAGGTGACGGGAGAGGCTGAGCGGGTTCAGCTCTCCAAGGGAAACCTCGGAACAAAGTCAGAGCAAGAGGGGACGAGAAAGGAAATGAATCAGAAACAGCTCCGGGATGGGAGGGAGAGGAAGAACCGTCGCTTGGATGTGCAGCATGAGAATCTGGCCTCAGACCCGGTATCACTTCCCGTTCTCCCCCAGTGCCGGTGACCACCAGCACGTTGTCACCTAGAAATCCCCGCCAGCCTTCCCAGCAAAGCCACCAGGCACTGCCCGCCCCGAGCCGCCCGCTCCGGTCACTGCCCTTGTCCTCCTCTGTCCCCTCCGGGCCAGCACACGTGCCACAGAGCACGCAGCACCCCGTGCCCCTCCCCACACCTGCACTGCGCCACTGCCTGGGTGACACCAGGTCCTTGTGGGGTCCTGAGCCCTCCCAGCCGTGTCACCCTCGGAGACTGATGGAGCTACAGACCAGGGGCCTTTTAGGACATCCTGGGCTGGAAGGGAGCCACAAGGATCACCTAGTCCAGCTCCCGCATGGGACAGCCCCCGGAATCCCCCCATGTGCCCAAAAGCATTGTCCAAAGGCTCCCTGAGCTCACGTATCTGCCGAGCTGTAACCAAGACTCTGAGCCCCACGCTTGCTGCCTCACCCCAAGACTTGCTGCCACCAGAGATTTGTCCAACCCACGGTGCCAGACCCCTACAAGAAGTTAAAGGCACCTGGGCACCTCTGACCCATTTGAAAAGTCCCATTCCCCATTTCACTTGGAACAGCCTTTTTGTTGGCATTGCAGCTCCTGCCAGCGCTCACTCACACCCTCCCCGAGGCCATGGCAGGGGACACCTGGTGGCATTGATGGCTCGATGTCCTGGGATGAAGGCCTTTGGGAAGCAGGCCCATTGATGTGACACGGAGAATGTGGAAGCCACATGCAACTGCAGAGGATGAGAATGGGCAGGTCTGGAGAGCACCAGCAGGAAAAGCCACCCAGAGCCTGGATCCAGGGGCTCAGCCAGGAGCCTGGAGCTCCTGTGCTCGCTCCGGGGAGGTTTTGTTCAGAAAGCCCTGCCAGGGAAGCTGCATTTCAGCATTTTTCCCTTGGAGAAGCACAAGGAGGACGGCAGGGACGCTCTGCTGCAGCCTGGCTTAACGCAGAGCTGCTCCTCTTCTGAAAACACCAACCAATTTCCAACTCCCTCATCCCCCTCCCTCCAACTCCGGGGCTTTGGCAGCCCCTGGGAACGCCTTCCCTCACCCTTTGCCAGTGCCCCCCAGCAGGCTGGCAGAGGCAGCGCCCTGAGCAGAGGGGCTGGGAGCTGGCTGTGGCTTACCTTTGGTTTTAAAAGCAAAGTTACAGTACTTGCAGACGTACGGCCTGACGTCTGTGTGCGTGCGAATGTGTTTCTTCAGCATGCTGGGTTTCTTGCAGCGAATTCCACACTCCTCACAAACATACTTCCCTCTTCCACGGCCTCGCACATACACATACTCTTCGTTTGATTTGTACCTATGAGCAACAGGTGGCGTCCCAAAGGGGAAAAAAAAAAAAAAAAGAAGAAGATTCCCACCTCAACAGAAGAAGTCACAGCTTTGCTGGGTTAGTTCTGCACGTCATTGACACCACAGGTCCTGGCTGCTGTTTGGGAGCTCTGGGTGATGAGGCTAAATGAGAATGATCACCCAAAGCTCGTGCCCAGATGCCTCCAGAGGCCTGATTCCCGTGCTGGGATGTTCTCATGTCCTGCATCTGCTGCTCTGAGCACACCCAGAGCCCACGGCTGAGCTCAGCCACGGGGGCACCCACTGTGCTGCTGTCCCCCATCCTCAGAGGCAAACTGAGGCACCCAGGCCAGCCTGCACGGGGCTTGTCCCAGCCCAGCCTGCACAGGGCTTGTCCCAGGCCAGCCTGCACGGGGCTTGTCCCAGGCCAGCCTGCACAGGGCTTGTCCCAGCCCAGCCTGCACAGGGCTTGTCCCAGCCCAGCCTGCACAGGGCTTGTCCCAGGCCAGCCTGCACAGGGCTTGTCCCAGCCCATTCTGCACGGGGCTTGCCCCAGCCCAGCCTGCACGGGGCTTGTCCCAGGCCAGCCTGCACGGGGCTTGTCCCAGGCCAGGCTGCACGGGGCTTGTCCCAGCCCAGCCTGCAC
>WAAE01011258.1:0-31258 GCA_013400495.1 Nicator chloris | reverse complement strand
AAACTATCATCTAACAAAGGAATCCTACAATATGACCAATCCCCATTTAAAACCCAAGGTTCACAGTTCTTGCGCGTGGGATAAAGGATGTCTGCCATCAGCTACAGTCTGTGCAATTCACGTCTGCATGCTTGCTCCTCTGTGGAGTTGTGAGAGTGTTTCTGTACTTGATCTGTTCTTGACAGTTTTTGCTGAAATCCATCTGGGTTCTATATCTGTAGATATAGATGCAAGCTCAAGCTTACAAGCAAGCAAGCTCTTTGCCCCAGGTTAATAGAAAAAGTGTATCTTCAACTAAAGCAACAACTTGTAACCTACCTAAAGAGGTTGAATTAAAGCAGGACCTCAGATTAGCAAGATTATAGAAAGGACACCCCCTGCTTACGCAAGGAAAATTTGACGAAGCAGGGGATGGCTTTAAAAATGTGCTCAAATCTAATCTTAGCAATAACAAGAAAAAAGAAGCTCAGACTTATCTGACAAAATCTGATGATAAGCATAGTCAATGACTAATAACGATAACACATATGAAATTAAATTATTATTAATTACTAAAATATTGTACCACTCCCCCAGAGCCTGCAAACAGCTGAAAAACCTCTTTCCAGTGAGGACCTATTCTTTCCCAGGGAAAGTTCTCAGGTTCACTCCAAAAGTCGGTCCAGCTGTCATATTTATAAGGTCAAATTGCCAAGTCAAAGTTACTTGCATCTAGTTTTGATTGCAGAAAACATCTGGGTTCATTGACAAAACATCCATCCAGATAGAGTTAAGGATCTGGCCAGGACTCAAGTGCTAAACTGGAGTGATGTCCTTAATATATTTTTAAAACAAAGTTCCTAACAACAGTAGTTACGAAATGCTTAAGCAACTAGAAAATATAAGGAGGGATCTTGAAGTGACAGGTGTCTTTTGGATAATCACACAATGAGATGTTAAAGCATATGAGAAGCCGGCTATAAATACAGAAATAATATCTTATAAATAATACTCATCATAAAATCAATAAATTCACATTATACAATTAATATATCAATAGCAAGTGTCTAAGGAAATTAAGATAGTATTTTCGAAACATTGCGGTATCAGTGGCAAGAAATGAAACAAAGTAAAAAACTTTAAACCACTTAGCATTAATAACAGTCACTATTCTTCAGTGTTACCTACAGAAGGCAGAAACAGCAAAGATTGTAACAAGCAACAGAATCTTCAACAAAATCAAAGATGAACATGCTGTATCTTCTTTATCCACAAAGAACAGGTGTTTATCAGTGTTTCATCACAGATGTTAAACTTTGCAAGTTAGATAAGCACATTTTAACAAAACCTGGGACAATTTTTAATTTAAACAATACTTAAACTCAGTATGAATAAACTTTGGCAAAAGAACCTTAAATCGTATTAATCTTATAAAATTTACATGTAATAAAACTTTAAATTAATAGGATATAGATTTATTATTACCTAAACTTTATAAAACTTAAAAGTAACCTAAATTTACCAGGGCCCAAACTTAAAATAAAACTTGAAATAACATAATTTAACTGAACAATACTTAAACTGAACTATACAAAAATTAGTCTTAACACTAACAGAATGCTAAAATATAATGTAACTCAGGCTCAGAATATAGTAAATTACTCAAAGTAAAATTATTATTTTACTATCTATAAAACAGATAGTAAAATAATAATTTTATTATCTGTATTATTCCCTATTATGATAGTAAGTCTTTTTCCTATATTGTGATAGGCTTCTGCATAACAGAAGTACGAACTGGCTGCTGTCTTCCCGTCAGATCCTTTAACTTCAATTATGCATCTGCTTTGTAGACATCCGGCGGCTTTCATATCTGCAAAAGGGTCTAAAGTTATTACTAAAGTCCACTCCTTTAGCCAGCATAGATAAGAAATCACTATTACCTCCACTCCAGAGTCTAGGAGACCTGTAACTTAACATTATTGATATCTAAGTTACTGAAGCTTCTTGTAGTTTTTCAAATTGTTCTCCCAAGGCATTTGCTTGGATTGCCGCTACATGTGCAGAAGTGCCTATCCTGCTGCAAGTTTCTATCATTTAAGGCAAGGTTGGCCATGGATCAGGTAATGCACTAATTACATGCTTGCATTCTTCATTGGCGTTCACAAAAGCCAAGCTTCGAAGCAAATGTGGTTGTGCTACTTCATCACTGCACTGCCTCTCCACTGCTTGAGTAAGGCAATCTATGAAGGAGGTGAATGGCTCGGATCCTCCGTGCTTTACTTCTGTGAAAGTACCCTCTGGGGTTCCAGTAGGCTGAATTTGCAAAATGGCTTTCCGGGCTGCATTTTTAATATCTTTAATCACTTCTCAAGGCAGATCCGTAGCTTGGTTTCCTGGTCTATCATGAGGTGGATCACGGGCTAGATGGGCCAGTGTAAGGGTTGCATTTGGGCCTCCAGCTTAAGACTCTATTAATCTGCTCAGAGCTCTTCTCCATTTGATTTCCCATAACATGTACTGAGAGTCTGTTAAAATTGTGTTAGCAATATATTTGCAATCATAAGATATCAAATCATAATTACCAAATGTGTCTTTCAATAGTTGTTTGACATAGGGAGAGCCTAAGACACTCTCTTTAAGTGCTTGTCTCAAGTCTTTAATTATGTTGTATGTCAGTGGTACAAATCTGGCAGGTATATTTGCTCCAAAGTATCTCACTGGCATGGCCATTAATTGTGCTGTTGCCATGTCGAAATTTCCCTTTTCAGGCTTCAACGCTGCGTTCATTCCTTCTCCTCCTGTATGAAGAGCTGGTGGTTGAATATGCTGTATATTATTGGCAGGTGCAATAATAGAAGCGGCCAGTGGTGGCACTGCAGGACGAGGTTGAACGCCTTGTTGCTCACAAAATGGCGTCGGCGGAACTACGCAGCATTGTTTATGGAAGTGCATAGCGCGCCGCCAGTTTGTTGTACGGCACAAGCACGTCTGATGCCGCCATCTTGTTGTACGGCAGAAGGGTGCAGCGCGCCGCCATGTAGTTGAGCATAAAGTCCCTGCGCGCAATCTCTGGAGTTCCGTAGGAACTCCTACGGAATCGCGCCATGGTATCTGACTGAATGCCCGAAGGGGGTGGTTATTGGAGCTGCTGGAAGTCCTAGGGGAACTCAAGAGCCCTGGAAACTCCGGCGCCGTGCCCAGGGAAACTGCCAGCATTTGAGTGAAAGCGGCTAGCTGTGTACAGCCCCACGCCGCGGTTCTCGGCATCAGAGAGCCGCCGCAAGCGAATTCCGAGTCTGAGTTGGACTCATACGCCCCCTCTCTTGTATCGTGCGACCCCTGTGCTCTTGCAGCTTGTCCCTGCCGGGATCTGCGGGCTGCCTGAAGCTAAAGCTGTGTTACTTTTAAAATTGACTGCAGAATTGTCGGGGCGGCTTCGCTCGCTCCTGGCGCCTCCGGAGCCGCTTTGCTCACTCCGCTGTGTTCGAGAGGCTGTGCCGCCGCACACGCGCCGTGTGTGGGGGCTGCTTTGCCCGTCCCACGCTGTGAGGCCGGTCCACCGCCTCTAAGCGGCGGGAGAGCCATTTCGAGCGCTCCGGCTGCCCCCAACTGCAGGGCCGGTATGGCCGCTTCTTGTTTTCCCGCTACGTTTTTACGTGCGGCTGCGCCGCTTCGTACGGAACCTGTGGGAGGGTCAAGTGGCCCGCGTCGCGCGCTCCGCCCTGTTCGAGCGGCGCGGCTCTTGCCGCCCCGCGCTGCAGAGTTGTTCCGGTCTTTGCAAGCTGTGCTGCCTTGCCCCGGCGCTGTGCGAGGTGGCTTTACCGTTCGTGTCGCTTGTGCTTGGACTGCTTATTCCCTGCCGTGCTGTGTAGGAAATTTGCGCTGTTTGCGGCAACGCCTGCGCTGTTTGCGTAAATGAGATAGTATGTGCGGCTGCAGGGTGCGCAGTTAACGTAAGTTGCGATTTTGCGTATTAGCCGCTTTCTGTGTGCGCACAGGTTGGCTTGGCTGCGCGCCGCTCCGTTGTATTTCATGGGGTCCACTGTCTCTAGGTAATACCTCCTAGGTATTACCTAGGTATAGGCAAGGTTGGGGGGACTCTTAACACCCAGGGTTGTCCCCAACTCTGTCTGGGTAGCCATCAGCGGTTTTTTAAGTGGCAATGCCGCTGCGGACACTGACGGGACTGAGCGCGCCTCCCCCCCCTTCCTCCGCTTCCTCCACGGTCTGCCTTGCGGACTCAGTGTTGTTGGGAGATAATTTGTGTATCATTTCTGTTGGCAATAGTTTCATAATATACCTTGCATACAGGCGGAAACTTCGCGGCCGTGCTATTTTTAAGCGTAGCCTCATTATAAAGGCGTAGACTGACAAGAGTCCCATAGAAACGGACTAAAAAGCACTTCTGTATCTGCTTTTGGAAACTTTTCTTGTACCCAAAATAGAAGGTCTCTTAACTGGTCTCTTGAGACAGAGATAGGGTGATTTTTTTATCATGGATTCTAGCTTTTCCATTGTTTCTTTTTGAGTCTTCGACATTGCATTTCCCATTTTTATACTGGATTGGCCCTGAAGGAAATTTGAAAAAAGTCCTACCTGACTTCAGACGTCAGATCTTCCCTCAGTCTCCTCTTCCCGTGTCCGACCTGAAGAAATGAGATTCTGGACCCGAGATTCTTTTTCCCTGGGGATTTTTTCCAGCTTTTCGCTGCTTCCTTTCCACTTTATCGCTGCTTTTTTCTTTCAGGGAAGTCCTGACCTAGGAGTTCACACGAGGAGCACCATTTGTTGCAGTCCTGGCTGCTTAGTTCTTCTTCAAGGTCACAGTGAATAATACACAAGAATCGTAGTTTTTGAGTTCTTAATTGGATGTTTATTATTTCTTACCTATTTACAGACTCACGAGGTGTGACCTCTAACTAGCAAGGTAGAAAAATGTCTACTCTCTATCTCTTTCCAAGGTCTTTTAAGCGCTACTTATCCAATAACAAGATGACACCTATATTGTTTATACCTTTAACCCAATGACCCATCACCCTTAGTCGGCACTGCGGACATTTTCAACCAATCAAAGAAATCACTCAAATCCAAGAAGAAGAAGGTGCAAAAAGACAACTGACCAACGCCCCAAATTCTCCATTTTGCTCTACATATATTACTAGATACCAAAATCCCAAATCTAAGTTTTTCACCCTGTGAGATCACATGACACTATTCAAACTACACACCCACAACCTCTGTGCTATCACTCAATCTTGGGAGCCTTTTCCAAGGCCTCAAGTCAAATGTGGTGCTTGCTTGAGGGTCAGCATCCCTCAGCTCAGAAAACATGAAATTTTCAGCCTTCAGGGTTCCAATAACCAGATGTGACCGAAAAGGAGGGAAGAAGGTAGTAAAAGATCACTAAAAGGGCAGTAGGGAATAGAGATGGGAGAAATTTGGGAGTAGAACAAGCAATAAAACGTTGAAACGACACATGGTGAAGGAGGAAAAAGCTTGAGCCTGCTTGGAATAGAAGTTTTCTCACAACTCTGCTTTTGGGAATCTTGAACACCTGCTTACTTGCTTGAACCCTTGCTTACACTGATTCAAGACACAGTGTTACAGAGATCAGCTTTGGGATTTTGTGGTAATCCCACTCGCAATGACTCTGACTGTCCATCTAATTGGGTTTTTTAGGCATTGGACGCTAGAAAATTCTTCCTATACTCTTAGTTTCATTGCCAGTCAGCCATGATCTTTGAAGTCTTTCACACTGTTTCATCTTTCAGGCTCCTCTCATTTTGCTCTCAAAATATACCTGTAGAAAACAATAAACACCAAAACACTCTGTTGCCTCCTCCCAAAACAGAAAAGTGAAGAAAGAGCATTCCTCTTGATCACAGTGGTTCTGAAGTCACATTACTGCAACTGAACAGAAAAAGAAGACAGTTAAAGAATCAGCCGAAAAAATGCCAGTAAAAGGATAGTCGTGATGGGCCATTTCTACATTCTAGCCCCAAAAGACCCCATGCTTCCTGATACCTCTGGGAGTATACAACCTTCTTTTACCTGATTGCAGCACTAGAACAATATCTTCATGGTCTTATGGGAGTGAATAGCGGACACCAAATGGTATTATCTCCTTCTGCAAGGAAAAATAAAGAAAATAGTAATTTTATTCAGTTTTAATGGACTCTGATGTATTTTTACATTCACTACATTTGATAGTTATTACAGCAGGGTCTTTGATACTACAGTGACCTTCTGTTTATGTCACCTTGGCCTAGTTTTGACACAGCTTAAGTCATTATTTGGAGAAGCACATGGATATGAAGGGACCACTGCCTAGTGGGGATAATGCCACTATATACCATAGTTTGCAAAATGCCTCCAGGAAGCATTGTTGGATTTTACTAATATTTGTGAGGAAAATTGTGGGATTTCCCTGGATAACCTAATGAATAATTTGCATAAACTGATTGCCATTTTAAGGTTGCATAACTTCTTCCAGTTTTGGAAGAAATAATTGTAAAGGTTCCTGTACTGCATGCATTCATTACTTGTCAATTTGTACTTTTTAAAATGTGGGTCTCTTACAAGTTGGCTTGTCCTACCATACAATATATTTTGTTCTTTCATATTTTGAGGGAAGTTTCTATGATGCATCAATGAAGTCACTTGTCTTGGTTTGAGAAAAACAGGTATCTGCTGGGGAAGGCAGGGCCTCCCTTGAGAATTCAAACTCCCTCCGTCCAAACTATTATAATTTAGAAAATTAGAGGGCTCTCAGGCAGAGATAGTAGGGTTAGGAATAACAGTCCCTTTACTAATATGTGTAACAGGGCAAACAAACAACAACAATTACAGCATTAATAATAAACAGGACCAGGAACCCGGTAACAGCTTCCCTCACCACAGGCACTTTCCCTTTTGGTGCGGTTCCGGTCACAGCCGCCAGGGGCGCTGGCAGGCTCTGGGTGAGCAGGAAAGGTGCAGTGATCCCCACGCGGCTGCAGGGGGCGCTGTGGCGTGGGCTCAGGGACCACACAGTAATGGTGGCTTTGTCCCAGATAGGAAGAGATGGATCAGAAAAAAAAAACTCTGGAGCTGAGGCTGAAGAGGGGAGGTCTTGGCAGGCAGGAGGTGCGGGCTACAGAGTAGGGAAAAACTCAGAGCAGTGCTGAAGGAAACAGCAGGGTGGCAGGACAACAGCAGCTTCGCTCCCAGTGCAACAGCAACAGGCAATAACCCCTCCTGCAGCGAGGCAGGAGGTATCAGGGTCCCAGTTCAGTGGCTGCTCCCAGGAGCAGGGGGCTTACCCTACACCAAAGAAGAAACTGGACCGGGTTGGACTCTCTGCAGCAGAAGAAATCAGTTCTTTTTCCCAAAAAAGCTGCTGTGTCCACTCGCTCCGAAATCCCACACCGAGTGAGATCCCACCTCCCTTCCCCTTCCCTCCAGTCAAGCATTCAGCTATCAGGGCATCATTAGCAACACAATGGGAAAAAAAAAGTTCTACACCTCAACCCCCAACATCACTGTAAAATATGTAAAATAAAGCCATCTACGTGGGCTTGAGGATAAGAAAGCCAAACTAATTAAAAAGTAGAAAGGAGAAATATTTGGATTAGTCTGGAGTGTACAAAGTGACTAAAATTGGGATCTGGCATGTGTGTGGGGTTTTTCAGTTGCAATGGGAGGACACTACAGAATCATAAATGGATGTAAAAATAGGAACCCCATGTTATGAATAAGGTTTCCTAAAATAAGTTAAAGGCTACAGTTTATATACTTGTTATTGTTTGGAGTATTGTACTTACTCTGTTGACAAGATGGTAGGATGTTGGAGTTCCAGGAACCTTCTGTTTATGTCATCAGTAGGCGACTCATCTGATCCACGTCATTAGACAGCACCCTTTGTTATGAATAAATTACGGCTCAATGCCTTTATTAAATATTCAGCTCTTTATTAGAAATCAGCTGCGTGGGAAGCTCAGCGAGTTGTGTCCAAAAATTCAGTTCTCTGTCGAAGAAATCTGCTGTACAGGATGTGCTGCAGGGGGCGCTGTGCAGGAATCTCGGCCGGCAGGAGGCGCTGTGCAGGAAATATTGGCAGAGGGCTCTTGTGCAGGAGTCAGCTGTGCAGGAATCTCAGGAAATCCGGGAGGTGCACTGCAGTACCTTCCACTGGCCACTGGCGGTGCAGTGACGCAGAAGCCTCTGACCTCATCGGATTACTTGATCTCTCCATGCTGAGGCAGGTCCGCGCCCTGCCGGCTCCCTCCAAGTCACGGCGAGAATTCAAACTAGGAAACTAGGAGCAGGGGTGAGCCACCCCCGTCTCAAACCTGCAGTGTGGATTTTAAGTCTCTCAAATAAGTCAATTTGTGGCTAGACAGCGTTTTCTTCTTTAAAATAGTCCCATGCTCCTCAGCGTCTTTCTTTATTTGCATGAGGGGTGGGTCCACTCATCTGACATGCATGTCTTCCTACATTGTCTGGCCCCACCCCGCGGCGGCCCCGCCCACCACGTTGAACGGGGGAACATGGATGGGAAAGGCGGAGGAGCAGCCTGCCGCCTGTCCCACCTCAGATGCCAACCCAGGCATGTTTGGACTTGTCTCATTCATTGCTCGCTGCTTCACCGTCTGCCTCGCTCCACCTCCCACCCACTGGGCTCAGGACAGGGTCCCGCGCTGCACCGTGGGGGCTGCGGCGCTCCACAGGCGGGAGGATGCCAGCTGGGAGTGGGGCTAGGCGCGGCCCGGTGCCGGCGGCCAGGCACGGCAGCAGGGGACCACGGTTGTAATGAAAAAAACTCCGGGCCAAAACCTTTATTTAATCAGCTCTTTTTTGATCAGGAGCAAGGCGGGAGGGGGCTCATCAGGAGGTGTCCGCCATGTCCGGTCGCAGGGAGGAGGAGGCAATGTCGATCCTGTTCACGTGACCAGGGTCAGGTCTTCCCACCTCGCGAGCAGCTGCAGGAAGGCTCAATGTGGCTCGTCTCATATAGGGTGTCCCGTTGGTGGAGGATCCTAAAGCTCATGGAGAGGCTTTTAGAACAAAGGGAGGGGGAGACAGTACTTGTGCTCATCCATTGTTCTGTCTGAAATGGCTTAATTGGTCCTTTGGTGTCGTTAGTAAGGCCCTTTTTGTTGATCTGGTGCCATTCGGCTTCCGTTTGCATATTACCAGTGTCTCATCCAATCAGATGCAGTCTCTCTCCCCTGTCTCTTAACAGTGTCCCAGATGGAGTGACGCACAATGTAGCAGCCTCTGTAGTACGACACAAGCAGAAACACTCCCTGGCCTCCCCATGCCCCATTCCCTCAGCAAGGTAAGTATATACATATATATATATATATATGTATATGTATATGTATATATATATATATATAAAATTAGTAATATTAATCAACAATGATTAACATAGCAACATTAACCAACAGGGATTAACATAGATTGGTATAATTATTAACAGACTCCTATGACATACAACTGTAACTCTTATAACTTGTAATTCATTTTCTCTGAAATCTGAACTCGTAACATGCCCCCGTCTAAGAATCTGATCAAGTTTTCGCAAAACCTGCATCAATCTACAGACTCTGGGTCTCTAGCATACAGCTTTCTTAGTTTCTGGAACTTTTGATACATTTCTTTCGCTGTTTCTGGTTGGTCACTCTCTTCTTTTTTTCCTAAGGCTAGGAGTTTATTCGCTTTTTCAGGGGGCTTAACACTGCCAGGGATTAGGATTGCTGTTTGAACAGCTGATGTAACTATTCGTATAAGACAAGGGAGTAGGCAAGGAAGAAATAATAAACCTGCAAGGCTGCAGACGGTAATAAAAGCAGCCTTCTTCCACCAGGTGCCCTTCCAAGTCCAAAAATCATCCCACCAGCTGGTATCTATTAGGGGGGTCCATTCTTGTGTCCCCACATAGGCTATCTTTCGAATCTCTTGGGAAATATTCTTAATTACTTGGTGACGATCATCTATCTCTAAGCAACACTCAGATGTATTAAATTTCCCACATATCCCCCCTTCGTCCGCCAGAAGATAGTCCACGGCTAGCCTAATTTGATATATCACAGACCTGGTTTGGCATAGTTGGTCACTTGTATGGTCCAGGGCTAAGGCTGTTTTATTAGTAATCAATTCAATAACAGCTTGGAGTCGGATTATTCTATTGAACACGTATATTGGGGTTCTATACTCCCAGGACTCATCTTGTGCCCAGGTGGCTGGACCATAGGTTTTAATTATCTCTTCTGGTCTCCATATTTTTCCTTTCCAGGTCTGCATGCCTCCTATCTGGATGGATTCTCTCTTATTCCTTTTGGGTCTTAAGTTATCATATACCGGTACTCCTAAGTTGTCTCCTTCTTCTTTAGGTAGTAGAAAGAAGGCTGGTTTTACGATTCCGATTGTGCAGCTCCTTGCCCAGTCTTTAGGAAGCTGGGTGTATGCTTCGCTTCCACAAATCCAGAAGAGATGTTTGGGAGCTGCCCAGAAGGTGGGACTTATTTGAAAAGGGAATTCCCAGAACTTAGATATTTCTCTAATACCCCAGAATGGGTTTATTGCTTTCCCCTTACATTTGTATAATTGATAGTCATATTGGTAATCACATTGATTTTCTATTTTCCCCTGAGACCAATACTCACGGGGTTCAGTGGGGATCCACCTGGTGGAGTAATCACCTACTACGAGGTACCTTCGACAGGCCATATTGCCTACTGGAGTCTCGTATGCTTTTCCCTCCCTTCTTATACATTCCTGCCCTATAACTTTTGTCATTAAGTTCCATTGACCTTGTCTCAGTATCTTAGAAGAAGATAGTTGGGGTCTACTCTGTTTCCACTTTATTATATCAAAAGTGTTTAAACTAGCCCCCTCCCAGGGCCACAGGTCAGTCATGTGGGTATTCCCACACACCCAACAATTAGTGACATTTAATTCTTTGCTAATTCGCTCTACCAAATCAACGAATAAATTTTTGCCCCTTGGTATCTCAAATTCATCCCTCCCACTTTTTGATGCCTTAATTTCTTTTTCTTTGACCATATCTGTTATGGGAGATTTGCAGTTTTAGAATGTTACCAGTTATTTGTTGCTAATTACTGTTAAAATGTTAAAGTCTAAGTTCCTGTTTAAATGTTACTTACCTGGTTAAGAATGAATTGTGTTGATTGAGAGCAAGGGAGGTGTGTTTGTGCTTCTGCGTTTTGTCTCTCAGCAGACGGCTCCTATGTTATACGTCATCAATTTCCATCCAGGACCTTACAAGATGGCGCGTCTTGAAGATCGTATCTGATTGGACAATAGAGCGAAAATATGCAAATCAAGGGGATTTACACCCGGTCCCTGAAAAAGAAGCTCAAGAGAACACACCAAGACAGCTTCAAACATCTAAAGCAGATAAATGTGTGAGCAGTATGTATCTCTTGTCCATTATGTGTTGTTTGTGTGTCGCTCTGAATTACAGGGTTCTTCGTTAGATCGACACCCCTGGACCCTGACGAGCCAAAGAGAGGATCTTCCCGCTGTCGTCCCGCAAGACAGGAAGACCTGATCTTGCCGCCCGTCGACAAGATCACAGCAGTCTCCTTCCTCAGGCGGACCAGCTCGGAACACCAACGCCCGAGACGAGCTCCCCCCCTTGCCTTTAATTAAAACAATAAAGGAGCTGATTAAATAAAGGCCCATGGCCCCGATTTTTCTTTTGACAATATCAATTTGGTGACTGGGCCCTGGAGTCTTCTCAAAGCATACCCATTCCTGTCCCACAGGACAGGTTCCGGACAGTCTAAGGATATGCGAGGCAGTATTTTTAACTATCCAGTAGACCTGCTGATCTTCTTGGCAGGGAGTGGCAGAGGATAAATCTGCACATCTAGGATCCAGGTAAGTGTGTACCCTTAGAAGTGAAGTGGACACTTCCCCATTATACAAGGGACTGTAGCACTGAACTCATAACAACGGTAATGCAGCGGCGGCTCCACAGCACCAACCCCGTGGGTCTGGAGTCGTGGCGCCGGCGGCGCGGCCCGTGCACTGCGGGGTCCCGCGTGCTCCGGCTCCCGCGCCTGTGGGAGCCACAGCCGACTGGCAGCGGGGTGGCCCCGGGGTTTGGTGGCGCCCCCGGCAGCCGCGCCAGGCTCAGCCCGGGGGGAGCAAAATGCGGGGCTGGGTGCGGAGCTAGTTCGCTGCCGCCTCCCGCCCCCGGCGGTTCCCGGCGCGGGAGCCGTACTGCGCAGCTGCCGCCCCCCGGGCCGCCGGGCTGCGCTCAGCTCCCGCCACGCACGCAGGTCATTAGAACACAGCAACCCCGGGGATCCAGGGCACATGCCCGGGCTTGCCCCCAGCTCGGGAGGGCCGGGAAATCTGGGTCTATTTCTTACACCTTGACATCTAAAGATGGCAGATGGAGTCGAGTAGGTGGAACCACAGCCAAATATGTAAATCGGGCAGGACCAGCCAAAATTGGAAGCGGTGGAGATAGAAATCGTCTCACAACAAACTAACTAGATGGAATCGAGCCTTCAGAGGGACCTGGTTAACACCACACCAGTAAGCTCACTCACTCCCAAAGTTTAATAATGTCACTTTAACTTTTTAAGTGTAGGCACCGGCAAGGCACCCCTAAGAACAGGGAGCCAGAGCGAGCCTTTCTGTGGTTCCTTTGAGGACGAAGGCTCCAACCCTGCCTACTCTGCACCTTCATAGACAGAATCGTCTTGCTCCTCCTCATCCAGGCGGCAGAAGAACCCGAGGTGTGGACGCACCCTGATGGGCTCCTCCCTCATTGATCCGCTAATAAAGAGCTGGTTCCTGAAAGGGCATCCTCTGCAGTGAGAAGGTTTAGAGCTGTTTTAGCAATGTGGGAATAGTGTTGTGTGGTGTTACATTTTTGTTAAATGGTATGCTCTGTCCTCACCCCTCAAAGGTGTAGGGTTTATTCCAAGCCTGTAACCCTCCCCTGAGTATCATGTATCTGTAATCTCAAGATTACAGATACTTGACCCAAGTTTTATTCCACGCCCACTGTGAATCTCCCTGTTAAGCTGTGCCAAGAGGCCATGCGCGCTCTTGGCCCGGTGGTCCCCTCTCTCCCCTAGGCTCTCGCTCCCTCTTTCTTCCCCCCTCCTCCCTTGGAGACCATGCTGGTCCTCAGGGTCAGACCCCCAATAAATCCTCATCTAATTAGCACCCTCAGAAGCTGCGTGGAGTCTCCTTGCCTGCCTGCTGCTGCTAATGGACATACAGCCTAAAGAGCCCCCTGGGGACCCCCCCCCCACCCCGAGGGGAACCCCCTGAACACAATGCAACAGTGTTGGTGCTCAAAATGGAGCAAACAGTGCTGCAGACAGGCTGTGAGTGCTTTAATGAGGTGATACTGAAACCTGTCCAGATCAGGTCCCCATGTTCGAGCAGTCAAAATCCACCTGCTCTGCTGCTAGGCTCTGCTGGGTGGGTGCAACGTGGGAACTTCAAACAGGAAACATCAGAGCAAGTTCTTGCTGTCTGCTGCAGGGATCATGGGCCTTGAGACACCAAAGGAGCTGCCAGGAGTCTGTATATGATGACCATACGTTTAAAACCACAATTATGGTGCAAATGTACGTTCAGACTTGTATGCACCCAGAAACCACGTAGACAAGTCCAGGTATGTAATAACTTTCTCCAACTTCAGCAAGATTTCTGAAATGTATGATATTTTGAACATGTTTAAAGTATGAGCCAGTGTCACAAAGCTGTGACAGCTTGACATCTCATGCATGAGTCGTTTGTGACAGAGGTGTCAGAATGGCCAAGTGCTTGAAAAGGCTCAGTTTTTCCATCATCTCTTTCCTGGCGAAAGGAAGGTAATCATTCTCCAGAAAGACCTTACCCATACAACAAAATCTTCCTTCCAACAAAACCTCTCCGTGAGCATGGCAGTTGAGATACATCTGTCCTGACAGTCCCAAGAAAGCAGCTGGAGTAATTTTCTTTCTTGTGGCATCTTGCACAAAACAAGAGAAACATGCATGTATCTTATTAAGAGACTGGAAGGCAGACATGGTGTTTGCCATGTTCCAAGGAGCTGATGCATATTTAGCTTTGCCCAGTTCAGAGGGATTTCTATGGATTTGCTCCTTGCCCAGAATAGTGATTGTGCTGGGAGGGACAAAAAGGTATCATTTCTAGTAACAGTAATATAAATATTCCCTAGCTGAGGCTGGCTCATCACTCAAGAGGGCAGTCCATTCTTTCCTTCCCCCTACCTTCTCCCCTCCCTCCTTGCATCTCGTCCAGCACAGCAGATTCCAATAATAAACCCATCACTGTGAAAGCCAGGTGATATCCAAATTAATTTGCTACAGCATTTGATCTGCCCTCTGCTTCAAGATACAGGTTTTAGAGTATTTTATGAGATGCACTTCACAGCTTTGTACCGTACAAGACATTCTGCAGGATTTTATGAGCTGCATTTTATAAAATTTTATCAAAAGTTGTGTAGAATATTTTAGCCATAAGCCCTTTTTTATGGGATCATTTCCAGTAGAAGCTTGTACACATATGAAAGTGCACAGAGAAAATGTGAACATCCTCAAAACACTGTTAACATGTAACTTTCCGGAAGATGTTTGCTGGGCTATTTATTTTGTAATGGAGCTTGTACACTTCACAGGGAAACTAAATTGGGATTTAAGGCACAGCACCTGCTTTACTGTTTAGTTTTACAAAGCAGAGATGCCTCAGTTCATTCACTGAAGTGAGGAGGGACGATGGGCTGAATAGCATCACCTTATTCCTCACTGAGCTCCCCTTGGCTTCCTTGAACAAGCAACATCTTTGTTTCCAGGTCTCATCAACAGCTGTCACAGCCACTGTTTGGTGGACTGACTGTTCAGGTGCATTTGCCGCTCTGACTCTTCTCACTGTGATTTTATGTCTCCTCCAGTGCTACGCAGAGCACGTGCTGTGCTGCCAGCCCCTGCACACCTGCGATCCACAGCCACCCCTCCACCTTTCAGACACACCTAAAGTACCACAGGAGCTCATTACATCAGAGGTCTGGGCATCAACCAGTTATTGTCACTCAATGCTGGGAAGAAATTAAAAAGTGGCACCTGAAAACTGTGGGAATCTCTTTTTTGTCATGGAAATGGAACACAAAAACCAGTCATTATTTGTTAATTTTCTCAGCTTGTATATAAACCCATGCACAGATAAGATCCCTCTCAGCTTCTCTGCAGCCTAGAGAGGGAAGGGGAGGATATCTGAAGATCTCCTTGCAGTTCCACAGAAACAGGGACAGGTGCTTAGGAGCAGCAGCAGTTCTCCAGTCTTTTCCAAAGTCTGCGTTTCAGATCTTTGGGGCCACATTCCCCTGGCTTGGCCAGCTGAAAAGGCCTTGCCTGAGACTTGCTGTGGTGCAGGAGTCCTTGCACACCTGCAGATGGACATCTTGGACATGCACCTGCCACAAGAGGCCACTTTCTGTAGAGTTCTCTGGAAGAGACAGACCAGTCCCATTTAGCAAAGTCACTATGAAATATTCAACTTTGTGTTTGATTTTTTAAGTCTTTTCTCATTTGTTTAATGGAAGCTGAAACATTGCCATCACTGTCAAACCCAGGAGTGGTGTGGCTTTGCCAGATCTTTTTGGGTTTACAGAAAATGGCAATATTCATACTTGCATTACAGCAGCAGAAAGTAAAATTGAACATGGTATTTACATTTGCAGCATGAAAATTCAGCTCACTGAATGGAACATGAGAGTTATTTAAGGTCCTGATAATCCATACATGCATGCTGCTGGTTTTGTGTCATGTCAGTTGTTTTGAAGGATGTGTGCTCCTTAGAGTTTCTGCAAAGGAAAGGAAAAAAATGGTGACAAAATCACCATACTCTGAGTGAACACTGAACAAAACATGCAGTACAATTTTCCTCCATCGATCAAGGGGGAAAAAAACCTAAAACAAAAAAATTCAGGGCTAGTTTTTGATAATTTATTACTAAATTGCTTTCTGTAATTTTAAAAATAACAGAAAGAAAGCATTAGTAACTCTCTTCTCAGACATTAATTGCTATTCATTACTTGGTCATGTCAATGTAAACAAGAAAAACCTCAGGTAATAAATTCTTTGGTTGGAAGACGATAATGAATTAGGTTGTCTTTAATACTGTAGCAGAAGATCATGAAACATATAAAAAGCATCCTATAATAAAAATTGCACTACATCACATGTATAGTTTAGGTGGTTGTCTTGTTTCAAGCTGAGATCTGCTATGCTTACAGAGAATTGAGCCACTGTGAGCTTTGTTCATCTTCACAAGCACTGTAACTTTTGGGAGAAATTGTTTCTAAGCTGGCAGAAATCTGAGAAAAGCATTTTGAAGAAAAGGGTCTCTTATTTATTAATATAACAAAGTGAGTCAGACGACTTAAGTGAAAGAATAACCCTGGCAGGTGCTGAGCTCTTACAACTGCTGTTTTAAATCAAAGGGGAAGGAAAAACTCTATATATAAGCTCCATGACAAGCAGGAATCAGTAAAGTCAAGAATGAGAACAGAATAAAAGATGGACATGCAGCTGTTGCGAAGGCAAGCAAGCAGGAACATGCTAGTAAGGCTTGTGCTGTTGACACTGTTCTCTATTTTATGACTGTTTAATCCCATTTAGGCTTTTTGATTCTGTGCCAGTAGTCACTGATGTAAAATGCAAGCACAGTATACTTTAGAAGATAGATCTGATAGATCTGTTGATTAGCTAAGGGATTTAGGAGGAACATGAGGGTTGGTCATCAAAAAATTACCCCTCAAAATTAGCAAGGTAATTAATTCTGTTCTGGACCTGGGTAATATTCCAGAGCTATGGGAAGTAAATAATGTAACTGTCATTCAGCGATTCAAAGATGAAAAATACATCTTAATCTTTCAAAAATGTTACATAAAATAATTGCTTTAGACAGCTTTGAAGAGCTCTCTTGAAACTACAACAGTTTCTGGCTTTCCAGACTCTGGTTTCAGTTCAGGAGAAACTCAGCTGCAGATGCAAGGCTTTGTGAGCCCCAGACTCCTCTCCCACTCCAGGGACCAGGCTGAGGAGAGGTGGAGCTAGGCTCTGACACTCCAGATTTTGGGCACTGAAACTGACCTCGGAGCCCTGCCCTTGTTTGAAGGCAGAGACTGCTGCCAGGAATTGTAGCAGGGCCATGAATGAGGCTGCGAGCTCGAGGAGGGGGGCAGCAAGGAGTGTCCAGCAGGGTGCTTTGAGGGTTATGTGTAATCCAAAATCCTGCCCATCTTGGCAGATGGGCACATACATCTGCTTGGAGCCTGCAGCTCAGGAGAGAGGCTTGAGGAGTTTATCTGGCATGAAAGAGCCACTGTAAATGTCCACTGAGACCCTGGGACCTCCCTGCCCTGGACCAGTGCTCAACATCAGGCTTTCATCTTGCTCTTTTTCTTTTATTTTCCACCTATGAATCTTTGATTTTACTAAGGCATTACGTATCCAGGAGAGCTTCTGAAGCAGACCCCATGGGAAAGTTAGGAGGAGAAACACTCCAGCTCTGAAACTTCACTGAGCTTTGGGAAGAGACATGGAAAGCTTTGAAGTAAATAAGCTAGGTACCCAGGGTGGTTCAGTAATTCCAGAATGAGGGAATTACAGATGGCGTTCAAGTTGTAATTTTGGTTTTATGTGCCTAATCTTTGCTTCAATTCAGGTGTCTTTGAAGATTTTAAATCTGACTTTAAATTAAAACACACTGCTACAGGCTCTTTCCTCACTGTCAGCTGTAAAGCAAGGGCTCTGGAAAGTTGTCTGGGGAAAGGTAAATCTTTTCTATCACACTGAACTACTGTGGATGTCACATAGAATCAGGCAGCTTTAAAGGATTTTCCCAAGTCAGGTCAGAAAAAGTGATTATATAAGATTTATGAAGCAGCTTGTCATAAATTTAATAATGACTCACCCTTTCCTCCACTTGCTAGATTGTTTAGCACTGACTTGGATGCTCTGATAAAGTAGCATTAGTTAGAAACCATATGATTTATCTTCAGATGGTATTTCATTCTCTGAAGATAGTTCACATCTCTGATATCAGAATGAAGGAAAATAATGCTTGTATAATAGAAGCTATATATATATGGTATGTTCAAGAAATATTTTTAACTGCTGTTCTCAGAGCTGTTTCAAACAAATCTGGATTTCTCCCCTTAACCCTGGGACAAGTCAAGAAGTGAGCCAAAATGCCCTGAGCATAGGTAACTGATCAGAGAGTCTCTTTAAGGTAAAAGAATTTAGGTAACACTTCTAAACTCTCCTGTCTGCTTGCTGCATCATGTTTAGCATGAATGCCCTTCACCTGTGTCATTGGGAAAATTGGCCAGTTTAGGTTAAAATGCTGTTGCCAACTGCTAAAATAAACTAACCAGTACTGCATAGGAGCAGATGAGTGCTGGGAGAGCTGGATGTGTGTGTAATAGTCTGAACGAGAGACGTGGGACTCCAGGGGCTCTTTAAAGTATTGTCGTGGGTCATGAGTGACAGAGCCTCGCCTTACAAACTCTCAGCCACAGCTTGTAGGCATGCCTGAAGTTAACTTAGTTCTGATTACAAAGAATTATGTATTTTTCTTTACTGAATATCTTAATATACAATATCCAATCCTCGTCACACACAACATCTTTATCATTTACATATAGCTAATGACAATTACTGTTATTTCCATATTATGGTTAGTAGTACCCAGTCACATCAAGTTAGTATGTTACAGTTTAAGCTTAACCTTGTTTTTCTGTTTTCTTGCAGTGGAAAATCCTTAGACTTTGTTAAAAAATGTTTGCAATTTGCTTAATGTATTTTTTGCTTTTCTAAGACCTATTTCTGCTTGGTAAAAACATCTTCTGTTTGTGGTCAACATATAGTTTGCTCTAGCCATCCCTTCTTATTTTCAAACTTTGCCTTCTCAGTTATTCAGTAAACAATTTGGTTCTCACTTTAGACATCTTTTATCTTTCTATATTAAAACTTGTTTCTATATCTGTAAAACTTGTTTTATCAAACTTCTATCCTTCCCAACAGGTGTGTGGCTTCACCTGTGTGGAGGCTGGAAGAGCAGGAGTAACAAATGGGCTGTGATAACATCTAGTCCATCTGACCACAGCTTAGTCTCAGCTCCAACATTTACTTGGCAACTGGCCAAAAGAGTGGTTCATCAGGAAGTAGACTAGCCAGATAAGCAATAAATCCACATGTCAAGGTATTGATGGGAATAATAAAAAACTGGAATCATGATTGCTAGGAGAGAGGAAAAAACTTGTTTTGTTCCTGACCAGTGCTGTGTTGGAAGGTAATGTTGTCACAGTTCAAAATACACACTTAAAATTTGAGTTCTACTGTGAAATGCTTGTGGAGGAATGACCTGACACATTTGCATACATGTTGTCTTTCATTAATTCAATATCAGATTCAATACATTAAATCACTGACTGTCTTCATTAGTAATAAAAACACACTCTGAATCTGTCTGTTGCTATCGTGTTAAAATAATTCAGGGGATCTCCTGCAACCACTCCCAGCTGTGAACAAAATGAGTCAGAATGCAGCAAAATTCATTTTGTTAGAACTAAAAATACAAGCATGTTATCATGCAAGTATGCTTCATAGGAACAGCTCTATTAAATTTAGAGAAAATAAGTGAGAAGAGTTTTAAATTTCAAAATCTATGCCATTAATATAAACAAATTTGTATTATTTTCTGAATAGCTGTTACATGAGTAGACTCATACACAAAGGAGTATGAAGATCTTTATGTGTTAGAAAACCTTTGCCATGTGTCATGTCAAGAAATAATCATCTCTGCTTTACATCTTAAAACTAACTTTTCAGGGGTCATCTTATTATTAAATAAATAATTTCTGATGCAGTTAGCTCACTGTATAGAATATGTTCATTACTACTGTTTGGGGCATTATGAATGATGTGTGAGTAGTGCTAATACAAAAAAGAAGTCAGTGGATTCAGTCAATGTTTTGTCTCTCTCCCTGGAAAGCTGTAGGTGAAAGGAAATATGCTCATAATTACTAATCAAAAGTCTAGCCAGGATCTAGTTTCTACATGAGTTTAGTGGAGACAGCACTGCTTATTAAGAGTGTTGGGCTTTTTCCTTGAGAAACAGCTATGGGAAGTCTGCCTTTCTTTTCTTTGTTATACATTAATTTTCTACTTTTTCCTTCTGCATCCTCAGAAAAGATCTCTTTTTCTTTTCCATGTTCACATCTTCCCCCATACCTCCATAATTTAGCATTTTCAAAATTTTTCAGCATACAGTTCAAGGTAGCCCCTACATTTTCCTGTGTTTCCCCTCCACCCTCCTGTTCTGTGTGCTCTGTCAGCAGTACTGCAGAGCACTGCATGACTGTAGATGTGGGGAGAGACTCCTATATACCATGGCTACCACTGCAAACTCTTCCATCACTTATGAGAGAAATCTTGGCTAAATTGCAAATTTAGAACTCCGCATTCTAATGTATCTATTTGCCATGCATTGTGTCAAATTTTATGCTTCAGAAAAATCGAGAAGTTCATTGCAAAATCAACACCAAAAAAACCCCTATGAAACTACAAAACCCAGAACATACAACTCACTACCTACTAAAATTGTTGTCTATCAACAAAAGGGGAGCAGACCTGTCAGTGAAAAAAAAAAAGATTCTGGTTTCACAGTCACAAAACAATTGCTAAATGCAATCAAGACCGAAAAATCATTTTAAGTTTTGAAAAATCATCCTGTAATTTTATTTCTGAGAAATAACAAGGTCCTGGCCTGTAGGGATCACTAAAGGTCTAACGCATTTCCAAAGGAAAAGGATAATAGCTGCAGCACGATATCAATCCCAAAACACAATGCATTTCTACCAGCATCTGGCATTTTGGTCTGGAAACCTTAAATTTCACTCTGTGTGAGGACCCCAAAGGGAGCTTTAGTCTTTATTTTACTATCACAGCTATACTAAAAAAGCCACATGGTTTGGGCAATTTGGCTGTCACTGTGCATTCACTTTCCATGAGTATCTTCCGATCCATACTAGATGTGTGACCCAGCACTGTGTTATGTGACCATTTTAACTTTTTATTAAGTTCAGAGCTGCCATATCCTTCCTGTCATAACTACTTCCATTCTCCAGGTGGTTTATTTAGGATGGCAGCCATCCCTGAGTAAAGTGCATAGTGACATTTAATCCCAGTGGATTTTAAATCTTCCAGACCTCTATACCCATTGCTGCTTGACAGCATCAATCAACAAGACACCATCACTCTTCCCAGTGTTTCTATTAACCACAAGTCCTTTGCATCAGAATGCCTTACACAAAAGCAAAAGGCAGGGTTTACAGTCTGATACTCTCTATCCAGACCTGGAAGTAGTTGGATGAATGGGAGGATTGTAAAGTTCTTTCCTGTAACACTCAACTCCACTAGTATCTCTCATCTGCTCCTTAGCCATCTCTTCTCCTCTGTAAATCCTTCTTGGAAGCTTGCTTTTTCCAGCAGAACACTTATTGGGAGTGGCTGTTTGAGTAAAAAGAGACAAATTAAATTTAGTCAGAAATTAATCTTTGTACTCATTGATTTTGTTACAAAAGAAATGAACAAATGCAAATGAACAGTTGCATTTAAACTGGTTTTAGCTGTAATCTGAGCACTTCCATCTGCTTATTATGCTTATAAGACCACATGAAGGAAATTGTGTTAAATTAGTAACCAGAAAAGTATAGAAAATCTGGGGGAACAGTAACAAAGAAGGGTTAGTACACAGACATGATTTATTTATGAAGAAAAATTAATAGCTAAACTCAGGATCCCAGCTGAAGGCAAATAGTTGGAAGGGCTCTTAAAGGACCCTCTGGAAACAGGCTCAGACCTTAGACTGTGAAACGGCTTCCTCATTTTTATTTAGTTCTTTTTCAAGAAAAGTTCCAGATAAAAATTAAAGAGGGGGAAAGTGGCTACAAATGTTTTCCAGATCTGAGTATCATGAAAGGCTTTATAGAGCTAATGGGAGCAGTGGCCTTTAGTGGCAAACAGCTGCAAAGTAGAACTGTACACATGTATATGACTTCTCTTTGGAAGCTTTAGTGGCTACCTCTGAACCAGAAAAGAAAACAGGATCTGTTGTTTGGTCCTGATTCTGAACTGTGAGAAGGGCAAGAAAAGCTCTCAGGACCTGGGCATCATCTGAGATGGTGTTTGTTGACACAGGGCAAAATGTCTCAGCTACAGACAGTGTGGATTGTGGCACACCTCCACTTCAGGCTCTGTTCCTAGCCCAGGTTGGTTTGCAAATATGGATGGAAATTGGGCCCAGAATCACTCACTGACAGTCACACCTACAGAGTATACTGTTCGTAGCAGGGTGAACTTCTGCTTAGGAAAATGAAAAACCCCATTCCATTAAACACAGAAAATACTAGTCTTCAGTCAAGTCCTGAGGGAAACGTACACCCCACCCTTTTACCACCCCCTCTCCCCATTTAGTCCTCCCCATTATTAGAAAAATACTCTCAAAAAGCAAAGATGAGCAACTACACAACAATAGTTAAAACGTATTTACTAATATCCTTTTGTTTGACAGTCTCAAAAGACAGCAAATTTTCCTTTTCTGAGACTTCTTTCTAATTTTGAGTTTATTAACCAGATCTTTGCTGAGTGGTTCACCAGGAATGTAGAGATTACACCATTACAGAACAACATAGCTCTGTAAGTTATAAACATAAAGAACAGGTCTTGGACTCTCTTGCAGAAATGCAACCTTATGCAGTTAATTTCTCCTCCAAACCATTAATTACAAAAGGATGCTGGGGAAGAGGCTGAGGGACGGCAGCCAGGGACAAGTGAACCAAAATATTATCACATGGTCATTAAAGTTACCCATACTGTCATATACAAGTAGGACTGGAGAATTTCAGGCATTTCTTAAGAAGGCTGTCTGTCATTTTCTGGGGTGGGGGTTTGGGCTTCTTTTTGTTTTTGTTTTGGTTTGGTTGTTGTTGTTTCTGTTTTCCGTAGCTTTTTCATTAATGGAGCACATTTGGATAAACAGGAGATTTTTTCTATAAGCCACCAAGATACAGACTGTAAGGTTTTTTTGGGTCTTCTTTTCCCTGAAAAGAAAGGGGAAAAGGGATTTTTTTCCCTAGGGTCAGGATTGAATCACACAAGAGACACTGTTTTCTTGTTTGGACTTCAGTGTTTATTATTTCTTATCTAAGTTACAGTCTCACGAGTTGTGAGTTCTAGCTAACAAGGTAGAAAATGGCTCCATCTCTAACTCCTTCCAAGGTCTTTTAAGCGCTACTTATCCAATAACGAGATGACACCTATATTATTTATGATTTAACCCAATAACCAAATACCAAAGGTCTGCAATGCAGACCTTTTCACCCAGTTAGAGAAAACCACCCAACACATGAAGAAGGAGAAAGAAGAAGAACCCAGGCAACACCCTGATTCCTCCATCTTGCTTCCATGTATATATATATATATATATATATATATAAAACTATATACTAAAATCTAAACTCTAAGTTTTCCACCTTGTGACGTAACACACTTCTATCCCAATTACACACCCATAACCATTGTGCTATCACTCAGTGTTGGAAGCCTTTTCCACAGCCTCAAGTCAAATGCAGTGTTTTCTTGGGGATCTGTGCCTGTCAGCATAGAAAGTCCAAAACTCTCAGCTTGCAAGGTTTGAACACAGCCTGTTTTAGGAAAAGTACTTTCAAGTATTACCCACTATGAAACACTGTTAAGGGAGGTTTTATGTGTTCCTGGCAAATTAGATAACAGTAGAGGATTTCTCTCCTGGCATATATAAACCCACAAGTATGATATGCAGCCTGGTGAATGAATGTAATATATTCAGGGAGAACTCTTTGTACACATACATCTAATTATAAAAATAGTAATTTGGGTGGCTTTTTTTGTCTGTAACAGCAGCCATTTTATCCAGGTTTTTTTTTTCCCTTGGATTTGCTTTTTCTTCCCTCAGTCACAGAAAATAATAATTTGTAAACCATTTTTAAAAATGCTCTGCAACAGGATGGTTAAGTTAAAGTGACCCTGATCCCACATCCCAATGAGGTTACCACTCTGTAAGGGGAAATACATGCCAGATGCTGCAAACATTCTGTGGGCTTGGGAAGAAAGGAGAATGAAAAGGTTGTCTTGATTTTCTTCTGAAGCTTTTAATAAGGAGCAGTCCTGTGACAGAACTTTGAATTATATGCAAAGAATCTTCCTTGACTCCTAAAGCCCTGACAATGCCAAGCATGTTATCTACGCAGAGTTCAACATTATTGCTGATGTGCTGGTTTACACTGGCAGAGTTCCAAGTTAAATCACTGTATCTATCTTAACCATGGGGCTCTATCTTAAACTTATCAAGTTTTCAGAAAGCCCCTCTTCTAGACTATGATTAGGCATGCTGCAATATGATGCTCTTATAACAACTCTTACATTTTAAAAAAATTAATGTTTACATGGCTCAAGTTCTACCAGTTTCATTTGTAATGAAGACTGTAAGACACATATATCTCATTCACAGCATGTTTGACATTTTCTGAAATTTACTGTCTAGGGAAAAAGCAGTCAGTGGAATTACCACTTTTTGCCTCATCTATAGAAATGTCACCCAGCTGTGAAGAGATTTCATGTGAGAAACTCTGGTAAGTAAAAGTGCTAATTAATCTGCAGTCATTTTACTGCCCCTTTTCACTAGCCACCAGCCTCTGAAAGCTTCCATATGTTGACACCTGTTTATGGGATCCCTAGATCTCAAAAATTTCCATGTTTCACTGTCTTAGGTTGCAATATGTAACCAAAAATGTGTATTCTATTTCATCTGTTGAAGAGATGTTCTTTTTTCCTCTGTCTCTTGGGGGAAGGGGTGGGTGCCTTTTGTTAATGGGCCAACTGATAAGAATCAGGTGAGGCAGGGTTGCCTTATCTATTCCACCACCCTGCCTCCGGGGAGATATCGTCTGTGAATGGCCCATTAGGGCTCACTGCACCACTGGTGGAATTAAATCATCTCATTGTGAGATGCTCCACCCAGCATGGAGGTGTCAAGCATTTCTATTTGTATAAATACCCCATATTCAGAATGCCAATGGATTGGATTTTCTCTCTGGGACTTCCAGAGGACTAGACCCACCCTGCCATCACTGGACCCTTCTACATGATAATCCTCTACTCCAGTGGAGCCACATCTGTTAGTCCAGGAGGACCCATTTTGGACTGCTTCCAACACCCTGACCAAACAGCATGTTAGGTCCTAATCTGACTCTGTGAGTATTCCTAGCATTATTTTGTTGTTGTTGTTGTTTGCTTGTTGTTTTTTTTTCTTGTACTATTGCCTTTGTATTTTGTAATATTCCTAGTAAAAGACTGCTATTCCTATATCTTTGCCTGAAAGCCACCCCCTTAATTTCAAAACTATAGTAATTTGGAGGGAGGGAGGGGGTTTGCATTCTCCATTCCAAGGGTGGCTCTGGCAGATACCTGTCTTTCAAACCACAACATTCACTACTAAGTCATGCTGGTGGTAGCTGACAACTTGAGGACCTTGTATTCCAGGAGGCTCATGGCTAGCAGTAAGGACAGCTCACTGCTGTTTGGGTCCAGCATTTCAGTATAACATTTCAAAAGGCAGTTAGGCTGTGTTGCTGTTGTCCATATTTTCACTTCCTGAAAAGTATTTCTGTGGACATGATTGCTCTATGACACCCTGAAGGACCACAGGGCAAAACTGAAACCTTTCCATCTCAAGAGGAATGACAATTTAACCCTTTCTCTACTACTCCTGCCTCCTGCTGTGCTAGATACATCACCTAATTTCACTCTCTGAGGACTTCTAGTTGATGCTCTCAGGTGTCAAACTCAGACTCACTGTTGGACTTGGCAGACAGGAATGTGTTGAATCCCAGCACAGATCAGGAAGCAGTGAATATGCAGGCAAATTTGGGATTAGGGAATCCCCCTCTACTCCCAGTGCTAATCAGATTTGAAGATTAAGTGCTAGTCATCCTCTGAAAGAGGGTGTCTGGTGTGGGGAAACACTAAAAATGTAGGAAGTCTTACTTGAATCTGGAGGCTGGCTAATATAACCCTTCCGTGTATAAGTGGTACCTGTCAGAATGTTATGAAAATTGTTTTCAGATTTCACACACCTATTTAAAAGAGGGAGATCTATATGGGCATACTTCTTATTAAATGAAAACTTTATACTGTGGGACAAGACACAAAGCAGTAAGAGACAGCAATTTATCTCTCCCTGTTCATCATGACTTTGCTTTTCAGGGATTTGCGTTTTTTTCACTGAATGCGCCAATATTGGGTTCAAATTTATAAACAGATTTTTTTCTCCATAGACAAAAGTAACACTACCTTCTTTAGTGTCATGACAGATTATACTTCAAAAATCATGGATTATCATGACAGTGATATCATAGTGCATTGGAAGGTAAAATCAAAGGGCTATCAAAGCATGTTTCTGTTTACTGTACATTTTTTGATTTTAGGGTGATATTTGAAGAGAGACCTGATGGAGAGTAAGCTAGCCCCAAAGGCTATCTAAGATTTCCAAATATCTTTCAAAGTATGATTTGAAACCTTTGTGACAGGAAAGGAAATGAAATCTTGAAATCAGAGCACAAAGTGTAACAAATACCCGGGAAAGGAGATATGATATGATAAAATGCAATTGAAAAAAAAAAAAAGAAAATTTGGAAATGGACTGACTACAACAAAATGTACTGAGATGAAATGAGGTGCAGTGAAAAGGACCAAAAGCTGGCCAAATTCTTCACACTGAAATCAGGGAAGAAAGGTAAATAAAGAGACAGGAGAAGAAATTGAAAACATGAAATAATAAAAAAAAAGGAGAAAATTCTGAAATGAAGTGAAAAGAATAAAAGTGAATGGGATGACATAAAGCACGGGGAAAAAGACTGAAGCTTGACCAACTGATCCCCATTGAAATCACAAGATTTCATTTCCTTTCCTGAAAGGAGCAAAACATTTAGTTTCAAATATTCAAAAAAATCATCTAATCCTCACGTATCTCTAGAAAAAACAATCTGACTTCACATGAGTGGCAAATAGTCACATTTTTGAAAATCAAGCCTTACCTAATAAAGCTAGGCACACATAGAGCTATTCATAATCAGGATGCATCTTACTGGATGATAAGGAGAAATTGAAATGTAGGGCATAGTACAGAAATTTAGCATGTATAGTATGGCTTGTAGAAAAAGAAGGAAATTCCAGTCAGCCTTGATGAACACAACATTAAATTTGCATTTTCAGAATAAACTGGGGCAGTCAGATAACCAGTTTCACTTAGACAAATACATAGGGTTATAAATGAGGAGCTTTGTCGCCGTGCCTCTTCTCAGAGCCCCTGCTCTGCCGCAAGCCTCCCAGCTAGCTCTGAGGCACCCAACGATGGCCGGGGGGGGGGGGGGGGGGGGAGCCCCCCCCCCCCACCCGGGGGGGGGGGGGGGGGGGGGGGAGGCAGCCCCACTCACCCACCCTGGGGGCTGGGATGATAGGAGCTGCAGCTAAGGACACCAAGTCCTTGGGGAGAGACCCGAACGCTGACAGGCGGTGGAGAAAGGAGGCAGTCCCTCAACGCAGTTGCAGTCCAAGTTTATTGGTGCTCCCGAGGGAGCTCCGCATCTCAGGGGGAACAGCAGAGAAGAACCCAGAACAGGGGATTGCAACAACTTATAAACGGGGGTGGAGAACAGGGGAGGATCTGGACACCAGCCAACCAGGCAGTAGAGGTGTGGAAAGGGGGAGGAGAGGGACAGGGGAGAAGGACCATCCAGGGGATCCCGGGGGAGGGACTGCCAGCTACTGGCCAATCATTTGACACCCTTCCTGGAACCTTCTAGGTGAAGGGGAGAGGGATCGAGATGATTGACACAGCTCCAGGGGAGGGGGAACAAGAGTGACAGGGAAGGCTAGGGAACAAAGGGAGGGATTGGAAGGATTGACATTTAACAGGGTGTGAACAACTGGGAACAAACCACTAACATGGGGGAATAACAGAGCATACCATCTTAACAGAACACAACAGAGCTTGACTCGCCAATATATCAAGCAATATAGTCAGTTTATTAATTTGTTCGATAGGATGTGAGCAAAATACAGCGCTGGGTGTGGGTGAGTCTTGGCTCAACCAACCACATGAATGATCCTTTGGAACATCGGTGTTCTTATACCATTCTAAGCGCTTCATTTCTCTAAAGAATTCTGCAGTTTCAGTTGTTTTCTTCAGGATCTGGCACTAAGTCAGCAGTTGTGGTTTTCTGAAGATCCCTGGGGAAGGTGGTCCAAGGTGGTCTCCCGATGTATTTCTAATTTCTCATTCTCCTTTTAAGGTATTCTGTCTTCTGCCAGTATTATTTTTGGTTATATCATTTATTTAGGTAAGTATATATTTTTTGTAAGTCAGCATGTATTTTACAAGCCCCCCCCCTTTTACTTTGTGTAATCTTTAAGGCCAGCATATCCTAAAACATATATGTTGCAAGCCCCCCTCTCCTTCCTCTTTACTTCCCCTTTTACTGTCTGCAACTATTACAAATTTTTCTAAACTTAAACACTTTAAAATCTATACCTAAAAACCTATACTTAATCCATTATAAGTAATAACAATTTCATCAAAAGCTGTTAAGTTTTTGTTAATACCTTATTATTATTTAGCAGCTTTGAAATGAGTATATCTTAGCAAGACCCCCACCTGAATTTACTGTTACAGAATTAGCCATAATTGAACTAAAACTTACCTAGTTAAATGTTCACTTTCCATGTTATTCTATGTTGTAATGATGTTATGTTTCCTTGTGGTTAATTACCCTGTTGCCCTGTTCATTTTCCATCGAGCAATACCGGCCTCTGCCGTTCCGCAACATGGCGATCAGGACAAGGGGGAGGAGAGAAGCCGCAAGTATGCAAATGAGGGTGCTTCCATGTCAGCTGAGGAAAAGATTGTCCCAGAACATAGGATCAGCACCAAACTCGACAGCCAAACCAATGCCAGCGAGTTGAGAAAAAGTAAGACTATTTCTTCACCCCATGTTAAACAGTTTGACCTCTCACCCTAACTTATAGCAGTGAAGGCCAGAGTGACATCCCTAGGCTTTTGAGCCAACGTCACCTTCTGGTACTCTTGCGAGGATGGAAGCCCCGGCTCTGCCTGCATGTTGGTCTGCAGACAAAGCTGCGAACCTCCGCCTCCGTGTTGCCTGTGGGAGTGGCGGCGGCGTGCGCACAACCCGTTGGGCCCCCACCCCACAGCTGATCCTAAATAAAGGCGTTAAAAGGACTCTATGTCCTGCCCATTCATTTCAGCCTTATCTCAGCTATTATAAGATTTAAAGCTAACATGCTCTCAAAATACCTCTATAGCCCCCCTCTGCTTCTGTTCATCAGTTTTATTTCTTCTTTAGAAATTTTTCTATTATGCTAAACACTTATACAAAAGAAAATTTTAAGCTTTCACTATTAAAGACTTTAAAGCAGTGAGATTTCAAACTGATTCATGTCAAAAATACAATTGTAAAAATTATGTAATGAAAGCCTGGGATGAATATAAAAATGAATTTTGAAAGATCAGCCAAGTAAAGCATGGAAGTAAACCTTTAACTTGTTTGCTTAAAGAATGCAATTATAATTGTTTGTGAGTATTGACGTAAGACTTAGAATGTGTAACAGTAAATGTTAGAACTTTCTTTTTGTATAATAGAAGAATTTGTAATTGTATAAGGAGAAAGTAAAACTGGTAAAAGAAAGGCGGGGCCTATAAAAGATATTTTGAAGACATGTTATCTTTAAACCTTGTAATAGCTAGAATAAGATTGCTAAATAGTAATAAAATACTAACAAACGGTTTAACAGCTTTTAAGAAGATTATTGTTACTTATAACACATTAAGTATAAGTATTTAAAGTATAAAGTTTAAAGTTTTAAGTTTGAGGAACTTAAAACAGTTGTAGACAGTAAAAAAAAAGGGAAGTAGAGCAGAAGGACAGGGGAGAACTCACCACAGAGGTATATATATATTTTAAGATATGTTGGCTTTAAAAGATTACACAAGAAAAATGAAACACCTTGTAATATATTTGCTAAAACTTAAAAAATATATTTACTTACTTAAGCAAATTGTATAACCAAAATTTATATCAATACACCTTAAAGAGAGAATGGAGAGGTGAGAAGACCACCTTGGACCACCTCCCCCACAGATCTTCAAAAAACCACAACTGCTGACATTCTGCCAGATCATGAATAATTGAAACTTTGCAAAAATATTTATGGACATGAAGCGCTTAGAATGGTATAAGAACACGGATATTTTAGAGGATCATTTGTGCTTGTAGATGGAGCACTGACTCCACATGCACCCAGCGCTGTTTGCTCACCCTTATCAAACAAATTAATAAATTGACTATGTTGCTTGATATATTGGTGAGTCAAGCTTTTCATTTATAACTGTTATAGATACACGTTATGTTATTGGCTTTTTGCAAATATTGAGATGAATGTTTGTTGCAGTGCGCAACCCCTTGGTTGCAGCCACTGCTCCCCCTTTGTCTTCTTTGCTTTTGGTTTCTTCTTCAGGTCAGTTAAAGTTTCCCCTCCCAGTTTTCTTGGCAGTTTGTGTCAGTCTGTGTTTCCCATCCCTCAGGCCCTTGTCTGTCACTCGACTGCCTGTCCCCTTCGCCTGGAAGGTTCTAGGGAGGGCGTCGAGTGATAGGCTAGGGTCCCTGAGGTCCCTCCCCATTCCCTGTTTAATGGTTATGGTTTATGTCAGTTATAATTGTTCTGTTACGCCCTCTGTTCACTACTGGTTGTTTGTTGTTAACTCTCCCTGTCCCTCCCCTCGTATAAGATCCCCTGTGCTGTCCGGATCCCTGCTCTTGCTCCCTGGATTCCCCTGGATACGGAGCTCCCAACAGGGACTCTTAATAAACCAGATTTTTCCCAGAGCAAGAGTCTGCTTCATCCTTCACCGTAGTCACGGGCTGCTCGCTGAATACCGGAAAGCAAGAGGGCAAAGAACCCAAAGCTACAGCTGGAACTCCGTGGGCAAGTGACAGCCCCGGACCGAGGGCTGTACCCTGAACTGTGGCAACGCTCAGTCGCTAGCCGGAGCAAAGGTGAGAACTGCCCTCATCCTTTGAGAGCGCTGCGACAAATGTTATATGTATAGTGTTGGA
>WAAE01011256.1:0-29121 GCA_013400495.1 Nicator chloris | reverse complement strand
TACTGCATCATCTAAAAAGGGTGTTATTAGGCATAAATAACAAAGGAGTGCTTCCTTAATAATATAATAAAAATCTACAGTTTGATCAGCCAATCTGTGTTTCACAGAGTGAATCAGAAAGCAAGATGATTCCTTGCAGATAGAACACGCTCTTAAGAAAGGATTTTTGGAACAGCTTGTGGGACTAAGACTAAATGTCTTATACACATATACATGCCCATACATCTTGGATATATCCCAAGATTTAGGATGCAATCACTGGAAAAGATTCAGCTTTCCCAAAGTGTTATAAATGGAAGTAGATAAATGCCCTGATGATCAAGGGAAGGTAGCCTTACATAAGCTTTGCACTTTACAGCTCTGTGACTATCAGTGCATGCTAGGCAATAATTAGCATAGCTGTCTCTCAGTGATAGCATTTATACCTGGACCCAAGCTCCACACGGTTCATGGATGTTTTGTTTCAGTTCCATCAGGGCTGATGACAGTCAGTGTTTCAAATGGTGTCTCAGACACCAAGAGACTTCTTGAGCAGAGATATTTCAGAAAACTGAATCTGCAGAAAGCAAGATGTAGAACAAAGTTCTTCATGAGACTTTATTCCTACATCATATATCTACTATGATTCTGTGAGGATTTTTATGCTACTTCTGGCATTAAAAAAATGCTCAATTTCTTATAACATTGGAACGTTTGGATCCGCTTTGATCCATTAGCATTGCATGAGGAGGGGAGGAAGCTGAAACTCAGGTTTTGTTCTGCTTGGATGCTTGCTTTCATGGCACCAAGAGGTGCCAAAGTTCAAAGTGGAAAAGTTATCTATTTTCATTTTTCTGTAAATCTTAGAAAGAAACTATAACTGTATGGAGTAAGCCTAATCTATCAACAGGAGCTCTAAGACAGTACATGGTTGACGTGTCTTTCTGTCACAGGGGTGACACTATTCAGCAAGCAGTTAAACACATTTGGGGAAAAAATCCAGTTCCCTGCCATAATGCAGTAGATTATTATCCAATTAAAAATGGTCTGATAAAAACACTTTTTAACATTTGTCACATTTTTTGCCTGTTTGTGATCCAGCCAAAGAATTTCTATCATTTTGCGACTGCAACCAAGACATAACTAACTGTTGCCATACCAATAACTAGGAAGAAAAAGAACCTCCTCCACATGTACTACCCACACAGATCTGATGGGCACAGTTTGTGAAATGCCTTGGGAATAAAATGGTGCAGCGACTGATGGCGTGCACATGGCTGCTGCAGTTGGATCTGGCCGGGACTTACATGCTCTGTGTGTGTGTGTGTGTGTGTGTGTGTGTGTGTGCATATGGAGAACGTGTGAATCACTGAGGCATTGTATCTGCTCATGCTCACAAATACAGCTCCCGTTTAACTCACTTCCTACTTCTTGTCCTCAGTCTGTCAAATTCTGCCAGAGGAGCTGTGGGCCTGAATCTGGCTGTAGCTGTCTAACAGTACAACTTGCATAATTCCCACGGCAGAATAGTGAGATTATTCTTATTTTCCTTTGTTCCAACTTGAGGGCAGTTTTGCCTGTGTAACATCTTGAGGTGTTTGATGTCTGTGTGTTCAGTGATACCTTTTCACTGACACTAGATGTTTTGACATTTATATGTAAAGTGAGGAAGTCTTTATATAATGCAACTTATATTTTCACTTTTAACATGTCCACTAACTTTCCTTTTAAAACAGCATTTCTTTTTCCCGTCCTTCTCTCTGTCTTCTTGGCTGTTAGATTGTGAGCATCTTGGAATAGCATTCAACTATTTCTGGATAATGGCAGTGGGCTTAGCACATCATGAAAACTAATACATATATATTTTAAAAGGGATAAGGATCTGAAGAAGTGTCTGAGCTACTTATTTCTCACTTATGTTATAAAACAGCAAACAAAACAAAAAGCAAATCTCTGTAGTCCAAGGAAAACACTCAGTAGAAAAGAGAATGAAGAATATGTAGTTCCTTAATATTTAGACTCTCAAAGATATTAAATTTACTACTCAGCTGCAGCTGTGATGCTAATGTTGTGATATGCTCTACTATTATAAATAAATACAGTCATTGAACCTTCAACATTGAAAAAATTAAGCCAGTTCAAGTCAAAATAAATTTTGCATTATAAGGGAGGATTTCTGCAAAATGAAAGGAAAGCCCATGCTGCTTCATTTTGATATGAGTCAAAAAAATTAATATAAAATAAAATATCATTTGTTTGTGGGCTGTTTAAGACTTTTAACCCTTTCTTCCTCATCTACTATGAAATTCTTCTATTTTGAAAGCATAGAAAGCAAAGAAAAACTCTGACCCTACCAAAAGAAAAATTTCAAAAGTATTTTGGCTTTTAAAGAGTTCGATTGATTTTTTTAGCTAACATTTTTCATCAGGTTCTACCCACACTCATAGATAGTTTCTGCAATATGTGCCGCTTCTCTTCTCTGAAAATGTCATTAAAAATGTATTAAAAATGCCATAAAAAGTAACTGATGACAGTAACTGGTCATCAATAGTATAGTACCTCCATTTTAACCACAGAGTCATACTTTTATGTACACTTAGCTGTGTGCAAGTTTTTAAAAATCATGTTCCAATGTAAAATATGTGGTCATTTTAAATGTGTCTAATGCACTCTATATTGAATTCAAGCTTTCAGCACTCACAAATGTGTTTTCTCACATTTACGCAGGACTGTTTTTACTTATGTTTGCTAAAAAACGTAATTTCTTCCTGATATCTAGTCTGCATCAACCCTCTAGTTTAAAACCATTATCCCTTGTCCTGCTGCTACAGGCCCTACTAAAATGTCTGTACCCACTTTTCTTATGTGCCCCCTTTAAGTATTGACAGGCTACAGTGAGGTCTCCCTGGAATCTCCTCATCTCCAGACTGAGCAACCCAAACTCTAACAGGTTTCAGTCATAGGAGAGGTGCTCCATCCCTCTGATCATTTCTGTGAATCCAACAGGTCCACTGCTTTCCTGGGCTTAGCACCTCAGATCTGGTTGGAATAACCCAGGTGGGGTCTCAGAAGAACAGAATAGAGGGGCATAATCACCTTCCTTGACCTGCTGGCCATGCCCCTTTTGACACAGCCACAATATGCAAGCAATCTTCTAATCTCACTAGACATCATAGGATTCACTCACTTAGATCTGCAGTGGCTCCAGCAACTCATGATGAAGAAAACTGCTCAGGGCGTTTATGTCAGATTTGATAAAACTTCTGCTAAAGCATCTATTCAAATAGGTCAGAAGTTTTAATGATGAATGTATCAGACATTTTTTCTGAGGTCATGAACTGTGAAGAATTTGTTCCTTCTGGCTATCAGCAGGTCTGCTCTTCTGGAAAATAAAAGCGGTATTTAGCTAAGGATGCAGCTTTCCTCTGGGACACACACGTGCCGCTTCATCTGATTTCAGTGGGCTTACGAAGTTCACCTGAGCATTAAATGAGTCCTCTAATAATTAATTGTAGGGATTTTTAGGTTAACTTTAATTGTTCCAGTTAAAAGTTCAGATACAGAACCATTTATAGTAACAGACCAAGCAGCAGAAAGACAGTAGTCTCTTTTGTCACCTGGTGTGACAGATACACGCATGGGAACTCTCTGCAGAGGTTAAAGGGAAAAAGATATTAAACATAATTTCTCTATCTCCTCAATTCTGTGTTTGTGAGAAGGTTAGCTTTTGTTTTCCATAAGAAATATCAGCTCAGTCAAGCCAGCATTTTGTGTCTTTACATGACCTTCTAAGTTATATAGGCATTGATAAAGCAGGGGCCAAGAACTAAGGCAAAACCTGTCCCACTCTATACCAGAGTGAATTAGGATCACTGAATGCACAACTTGTCCTGCTATTTCCTACATCACAGGTGAGTATGAAACATTTGTGTGCCTGTTCTAATGGTGCACACAATTGTGTAGGTTAGATCATATTTTAATATTAACCTAACTTTGCACGGTTAATAAAAAATTAATATCTTTCCAGATATGATAACAGGATTGTATTGCCAATACACAAGTATTTCCTTTCAAGAGGTTAACTTCAAGCTTCATAGTAGGTTCAGAATTTTGCAAATGATGCCTCAAGTTCAGGTCTTGGTGTTGTATTCCACACTTTTATACGTACTCCTTCGTACTGACTTTCTGTTTACTTAATAGAATGGTACTTAGCTTTTGGAACTTTTCAGTTTTTGGCACACTAAAAGATACTAACCTTGTTTATTAAATTCATGATTGAAGGAAATCACTCTAAGCCTAATAAGATTTATGTGTTTCCATTCAATGTCAGCAGGGAGTCAGATTAAATCAAGACTGAAGGTCTCAGCTGCATTCAAACACTTGATCAAGCTACTAATGCTTCAGTTTGAAAAGTATGACAAGATGATTAGATGATTTAAATAGCCCTGTGCTTTTTGAGATTGCTGATATCATGAAAGAAATTATTTTTGCAGCAAAAGTATGTATTTCTTGTAATAATATTAATAAAATGTGGTGTCATGGCTTAACTTCAGCTGGAAACTAAGTACTGCTCAGCTATTTACTCACTCTCCTGCCTCACAGTGGGATGGGGAAGAGAACTGGGAAAAGGTAAAATCTGTGAGTTAAGAACAACTTAAAAATTTACATAAAATAGTACATATATTAAAAAATAATACTAATACTGATAATAATGAAAATAACAAAAATAATACTAGTAATACCAGTAATATTAATAATGAAAAAGGAGACAGCAAAAAGAGAGGAATAAAACCCAAGAAAAACAAATGATGCACAGTGCAATTTGTCACTGCCTGCTGACTGATATCCAGCCAGTCCCTGAGCAGTGATCAGCCCCTCCTGCTAACTTCCTGCAGTTTATATGCTGAGTATGATGTTCCCTGGCTAGTTCAGGCCAGCTGTCCTGACCATGCTCTCTCTTGGCATCTTATGCACCTGCCCACTGTCAGGGCATGGGAAACTGAGAAGTCCTTGACTTAGAGTGAGCACTACTGGGCAATAAGTAAAACATTGGTGTGTCATCAACATGTGGATTGTCAAGTATTTCAATGAGGTTGTCTAATAAGAGGAATAATTTTTTTTTTCATATGATTACCTGTTATACAGGTTATCTATTACCAAAAAATAATACCTAATGCTTACACAAAGTTGACCTCAAAACATTTTACAAAAGAAATCTGTGTGACCCTTTTCTATAAATATGGAATGTAATATCTTTAATGTTGCAGTTATTGAAAGATATGCTGGGATTTCAACATCTGTGCTTGATCTAGAGTGACTAATGAATAGTCACCTACCTTTTGAGGTCTTATTCCACAAATAAAGTTTAAGTACAGCTAAAAGAAAAGAGCCCTTTAACCAACACTGAGCATTTGGAAGAATTTTCTTGTACCATTTGAAGATCAGATAGCATTAATTGGTGTGCTTTCATGAGGTCCAAAAGCTGCCTGTGAAGGTCTACAAACTGCCTCATCCACTTTTCCTTCCAAGGTGAGACCATTGGTGCACCAATGCTTTAGTACCTGGTGCATACATGAGGCTTATAGTCAGGGATAGACGTCAGATGGATGTTGGATTTAGAAACACGTTTTTCACAATTTTATTGGAATTAAAAGTATCTTTATTTTACTGCAATTTATGCAAACCAGACTTGGATTCTGGCCCACTAAGAGCCTACTGAAGAAATCTAGCGAAATGGAGTGAAATCTTGGGAATCTTTTTTTCATGGGTTCATATGATGACAGAATTGAAATCAGTCAATCAAACTATATTTCTGATAAAGCACACACTTTGAAAGCCCAAATTATTAATATACTTTTTGCCTCAATGTCTGCAAACCAAAACTGCAACCCCTGACAGTCGGTCTGGGAGCTAAAATCTGTAGATAATGGATCCATTTGCAATTAAGTCAAAAGATAAGCTAAGCATTAAGAAAGAGGATAGATATGGAAGGTAACAAACTTTTCTAAATTTTATCCATACTAAGCTCCTTTCTAAACCAAGTTTTTCTTCCTTCATTTGCTGAGAGATCTTTGCTGGCTTTGTCAGTTTGCAATGCTGTGCAGCTTGTTCCAAAAGATGGGCACTGCTACAAAATGAATGAACAAATCAAACTCAGTTTTGTCAACAAGGTATTTCCTAGTCCTCACTATGATGAAATGACAACCTGTGACACTGAAAGCTGGCAGTAAAGTAAATTTTGGATATTTACTATCTGTCTTACTGAAATTTTGTCTTGTATCCTGTACTGGACTTTATGCATAGGCATCAAGCACTTGGAGTAGCAAATAATCAAGGTCTAACCATGTGGTGCTAGAATTTTTCTGTGGTGAAAGAGGTAGTAGAAAACTACTTTTGGGATTCTCATGGATTTTGGGATACATGGAGTACAAGTAACCCTAACACTCTTCCAGACAAGATGGATGTGGAGGGTAGGGAAGATCATGGATTGACACTTCATTGGGGTAGATCTCTTCACAATGGAAAGGCCTTCTAGATACAGAGACGTCATTGTTGATAATGTCAGGGAATTGTCTGAACTGTGATCACACTGCTCCTGCCTGGGGTAGCCTGGGATCATCTGGGAGATAAGTACTTTCCCTTTGCTATTAGCAAAATGATAGCTGAGAACTCTCCTTATAATGTTTCAGGTCACTGAAAGCTATTTTCCCTTCAATGAAAACCTTAAAAAAAGGTGATGAGCAGATGGACAAAATGATTCTTCGAAATATATCACTCAGGATAGTGTAGTCAAAGATCTGCTAATGAAGCACAGTGTTGTGGGCTGATATAAATTGTCAATCTTCCCCTTTACTGCTACTTGCCAGTTTGTTGTGGCTGTATAATATTATCAGTCTACTGGAGGACGTTGATATATAGAGATAAAAAGTTTCCATGGTTTATTTCAATCAGATAAAATAATGGCAGTCTTAAATACAGTTCCCCCTTTAATTTCAAACTGTACGGGTACCCAGTTATGTTTGACTAATGTGGGCTGTAAAAATTGCAAATAATGCAATGGCTGAAGCAAGAAATCACAAACACATTACATGGTAGATGCAGTCGAGTGAGTACTGACTGACCATTTACATGTCTCTGGCAATAAATTCTGTGTGGTTCAGAAGTCTCAACTACAAAATTGTCTTAAAATATGTAAAACTGTCCCTTAGGAATTACAAACATACAAGAATATTCTATATGTAGGAAGGAAGAAATGATATATTTTCTATACGTATAAAATGTTCATCATTACAGAAAAAGTGGCAAGAGTTAAGGGGATGGAAGTTGAAAAGAAACTCTCCCTTTCTTTTGTGAGTAAATCAATAAGGGAGTATTTTGCAAAACCATCCAGTGAACTGATTAAATTTTCCAACACTACTTTAGGCTACTGACCACAAAACAAAATACTTATGCATCTCCTTTGTTACAGGCCGTGAAATGTCATGTTTGCACAGAACTTGTTTAACGATGAAGGTCTGGCAAAAGAATTTCACTTCTTCCTGCATGAATATCCTATTTAGATGATTGCCTTTTCTCAAGCAGCAGTCTTGGCTCAGACTCTGCAGTGACTGGCCAAGCTCGCCCAAGTGAGATAAGACAAGTTCTGAATGGCAGATGTCGGGAGTGAAGGCAGCTGTGTGACGTGGGCCTGCTGTGGAAGGAGCCGGCTGGCTGCCAAGACCTCCGAGCAGCCATGTGCTTGAGGTATGTGTGAACCACAGAATTTTGTGCTCAGTTGCAGGGCTGCTCTGATCCATTCTGTGCTCACATATGAAATGTGTCTCCAAGTACCCGAGATAAAACTGGAGCAGTGAGAGACCGAGAAGCACATGTGCATCTGCGGCACTGAGCACCCTTAGATAACTTGAATGGACTCCAAAGTGAGAGGAACTGGTGTCTGTTGTGATAAAGGAGCCAAATGATTATGGGCTAGACTGATAACTGGCAGTACAGAGGCACAAGGTGAGCTCTGACACACACTGTGGCTGCCATAACTTTAACACTAACCTCTCCTATCCATAACTGCAGGAACCCATTAGCTCCCAGGAATGAATAAAGAGGAATCAGAGTCTGTCAATGACAATCCCACTCCTGTCTCTTCAGAATCATACAGATACTCAGACTTGGTGTTCAAGACTTTTTCAGATGCTAGCTACTAAGTTACAAAGAGATAGGAAACTGCTGTGACTGTCAAATAAATAACAATAACACAATCATAGCAATAGATTCTAAAATGTCCTGGCTTTAGCTTATCTCTGAGACTTGCAAACTACCAAGTGGCTCACACACCCACACAAACTCCTGAGTGTGAGTAGGAAAACACATGCTTCATGTTCACCTAGCCTCTTTCTTTGCTATCCACTCTCAGGGATCACCATTCTGCCTTCTAACTCCTTGAATATTTGAGGTTTTAATCTTTAATGTCTCCACATGTTGCTTTTTATTTGGTTAACAGTACCAACAGTAATGGATTAAGTGTCTTTTTTTTTTTAATAATTTGCCATGATTGTTTATGAAATGTAATATCTGCATGGGACTTCTCTGAACATTTTGTTTTGCTGCTAAGAAAGAACCAAGACCACTGTTTACTTGTCCAGTAGTGTTAGTGGAAACAATAAGCTCATAGTGTTAGCCATAAATCCAGGAAGCCTTATTCTTCCTTTGTTTTTATGATAATGCAGATTTAAGACACCTTCATACCTGTGCAAAATGCAAGAAGGGAATCCTTGTCTGATAGTGTTTGTCTCCTTCCAGAGACATTGCTTCCTGGTCCACGTTGGGCAGCTTCTGCAGGATAGCACAGGGGTGCTTGTACAGCTCCCCCTGGATTGTACCAATAGATGGCTACCTGCTCCTTGAGCCTCACCAGCCAACAGCTCTGAAAGCACTGCATTTATCCTGGCAATAGCCAACTTGCTGTGCTACTGGCCTGTTACTACACTTCACCTGTTGGAATAAGCACACAGGCAGAGACATGCTGCAGCTCTTCTTTGTGTTAAATGTAGGGTGAGAGGGTGACTGGAGGGAAAGAAATTGCTATTGTTTTTAGAGTGTTTGCAAAAATTATGAAAAAAGAGCCATATGTTCAGATAAAATTTGAAATACCTTTAATTCAAACCCACATGACAATGAAGATATTGTAACCCTGCCACCTACATATTTTATACAAAGTGAGCCAACAGAACAACGAGCATAAAAATTGCTGTACATCTCCTTGCTTAATCACTCTTCCCTGCAGCTCTGAACAACAAATTAAACTTCTTAACATTCAAAACAATTCTTTCCTGACATGTGCTGTCTGAAGGGGTTCCTGCAGAGAAGACTTCTTTTCCTGTGGAAAGGTTCAGGAGTGTTACTGGCTACTTGGATACAAAGCTGAGGTTCCTTAGTGACTGTAAATCAGTCCCATCTTGTTAATGTCAGTAAGGCTATGCTAATTTATGCTTGCTAAAGTACTCGAACCTGCCAACAGGCACCTGGTTAAATAGGTATGTTTAACCTGCTGGAGTTGCTCAGAAACAATTAAAGCAGCAGCCACTCCATCCGATGTGGAGAGCTTACACAGTTCAAGTCCATCTCTCCCTTCACCATCAGAGGCATTAGGGTCCCCCTGCCAGTGAAGCCTCTGATGGAAATGTGAGGGCAGAGTACTCTAGATACCAGCAATGTGCAGTAGGAGCAATTGAAGGCTTGCTGAGACCTTGTCCTGCTGTGCCCTGTGCTGAATGATGTTATGACCCAAACTTCCTCCCCTATTATCCTTGCAGTCCTTATTTTTGCCTTCTTGACCTGCCACATTTCCTTGATCTCTTCAATTCTTGAACAGACTTTCGTTTTGTTTATCATTACCACAAAACAAAACAAACAAACAAAATGGAAGCCCAACCAAAAACCAAACCAACAAAACCCACCCAAAACAAAACCAACCAAACAAAAACCCCCAAACAAACAACAATCCCCCCAAAAAACCCAACAAAAAACCCCAAAACTTCCCAAAAACCAAAACCACCTGACCTATGTTGCTGTTGCTGCTAGGTCTGCTTAAATACCTCATGCTTTTCCTCTCCTTTGTATTGTCTACTTGGACTGTATACTCTGAGCACTGTTTTCAGCTAAGTGCTGTACAAATCATGGAGAATAAATCTTGGTTTGTTCTCAGGTATTACCATAATAAGAAAGGCATTTCAATTAAGAGCAGTATTGTAAAAATGCACCGGTTCTTAATGACAGATTGTCTTTCCTAGGTCCTACCAACACAAACAAAGCAAGGAGAGACCAGAATACTCATTGTGAACAATGCTTCAGGGCAATCCTGCTATTTCATTGCTTTCTGCAGTCTACCACCCACTTCTTTTCCATACAAAATGTACCTTTTTAACAACAGTTCAATATTATCATGAAACTAAGCAAAAAACTATTATTCTAAGGTGGCAAGTTGTGCCCTTGCAGAACTGATGACAGAAATGATAAAAGAAGTGTATCAAGCAATTCGATTAATGTTAAAAATAATATATCACTTGAAGGAGTAGTTAAAAAACAGAATACTGCAAATTTGCAATGTAACTTTGTAGTGGCAAAGTAGTTAATTTTTCTTTGGTTTTTGCTTTGCTTTGGTTGCTTGTTGTTTTTTTCATTCTTGTTAGCATCTACTTTTCTGTCTTTACATGGGACACTTTCATGCAGCAATAACAGCTGTTTTGTTAGGGCTTTATACAAGTTGGAATATGTCAGAGACGATTTTGGTTGCTTGGTTTTCATGCCAGTGGATGCTACTGTTCTCTTGCCTGCAAATTTTTTGTGGAAATCTTTAACCTGGGCAATACCATTAAAGAAACACATAAATTTGAAATGCTAGGGTACTCATTCTCATGGAACAGGAATGTAAATGTGGATGATTTTTGCAACTCAGATCAATGCTACTCTCCTATCTTTCTTTATTAGATGGGGATATGAGACATCTCGCCTAACTGTAAACACCTACACTCTCCTTTGACCAAATTATGCTACTCCTTTTATAGTCAATGGAAAGAACTGCCCTATCTCAGCCATTTCCTTTTGGATGAGGGAGATTACGCCCTGTGAGTGCCTGTTTCTCCCTCTTAGCTCTAAAGGCCATTTAGCCTACAAGCTCAGATGGGGATGTTTGCATCACAGACATTTGCATCTTGTCAACTCAGTCTTTTTTTTAGTGTCAGTTCTGTGAGGATTGAAGAAAATGCATGTTCTGAAAGGCCTCACTCAATATGTATAAATTGCTCCTTCTGTGCATGCCAGGCTTGGACCAGAGCTGAGTCACAGCTTCTGAGTTTGAGGCAAAACTGAAAATTTCTGTGTAATGGGAAGGACAGTCAGAGCAAGGTCTGCAGCACAAGAAGGAACAGGGCAAGGTTGGAAAATTTAGAGCAGTTGGCTTAATGGTCTCACCGTTTCCCTCCTCACAGCTCTCCCCCCATGCTCTGACACCTCCCTCAGCTGCAGCAGGCAGCCTGGTCTCCAGCCCTCTGGCACAGGGAATCCGTGCTCTGAGATCATGGCCTTTCTGACACCTCTGCTGATTGCTGCTTCTGGTGTCTCTGACATGAGCTAGTTTTGACCTGAGAAGAAAAGAGGAACACCTGCTTCCAGACCAGGTATAAGTCCTCTTTCCTCATTCATCTCTCCAGCTGCAGTTTTTATTTGCCACTTACTTGAAAGACTGTGATAGGTAGCAGTTAGTAGAAGATAGTACAAGCAGGCATCTGCCCCCCTTAGGAACGAAGGGAACGAAATATTGTGAAGGAAGGAACGAAATATTGTGAAGGAATTTGCTTCCCTTAGAAAATTCTATTTAAAGGCCTTCCTGTCTTTTCAATAACTAATCTCAGTAGGAGGGATGTGGCTTGAGGGTTATGGGGGTAGTTAATTCCTGACTGTCACTTGCTCCTTATGAAGAGTAAATCCTTCATGGTTCTCTCTTCCTCAATCTCTCTTTCACTCTTTCAAAGATGCCTGAATCTAATATAATTGTGAATATTAAGGATTATATAATTTTTAAGTGGTCGTGTTAAGACTTACAAAACCAATGCAGGAGAGGGATTATTACTATTTTGTATGTCTATGACAAAAAAAAACCCCAAACAAACAACCAGCTATGGGAATGTTTGTGGGAATTAAATTATGGGTCAAATCCACAGGAGAGTCTCAGAGGGGACAGAAAAGCCCAAAATACTTGTTTCAATAGTTAAAGAATTATGTATACCTTTCTAGTCTGTAAATCTTTACATTTTGCAATGATTTTATTTTAAATACATTTTTTTATTCAAAGAAAAGAGATCCCACAAACAGGAACATAAACATGTTTGCTTTCTGAACCAGTCGGAACCAATCTTTTTCATGAAACCTAAAAGGCCATTATTCATAAAATCGTACTTAGAAAAACTGGAGGCAGATGAGAGAAACGCTTTTCCCCCAGGCTCCTTGGAGACCAGTGAAGCTGCTAGTAGCTTGCTTTAATGCAGAACTGGAAAAGGGCTCTGCCTGCCCACACAGTGTAGCTGTATTTATCTGAAAGTATTCCTATTATTTGCCTTGGATACAATTAATTATTTTGCACCTAAGGTGTTCTGTGGCATACCATACATCACATTAGCCTTGTTCTTGACATCATACTGATGCAATGTGATACATTAGGAGTTCTACCAGAGCTGTTTTAATTAGGCAAGGTATTTTATTCACTTACTGAATATTTGCTTTGAGTTGCCTGTACAAGGCCATAAGATACAAGCACCTCAATGCTCCCAACTACATATCAGATGGGGTATCCTACACTCTGCTGATTAATTATATAATACTTAGATCGTTTAGCTAATCTGTTGAATGCATATCATACAGTTAATGAAAGACTTCAAAGCTGCAGGCAGACTTAAGAAATGAATCATCGTGTATAGCACAGTCCTCATTACTCATTGCAGAAATGCAGCGTTCATAGTTACTAAGTTTGAACTGGGAGAGGTGCAAATGGCAGGGTTACCCTGCCAAACTCTGCTTGTTCTTTCTTTTCTGCCTCATACAGCAAGGTGAATAGATACTCCGGCTGCTTTTCACAAGAGCAGAGACTGATCCCTGAGGCAGTGATGGAGAAGGGGATTCATCAGTTTTGTTCCCTTCTCCAGAGTGCTGCAACACCCATGAACCAGGCTCTCCTCTTGCATTGCTGCCGTTGGTAAAATTTTAAGGCAGTAAAGGAAAATAGTAATGCTTGCCCAAGCAGAAAAATTCTGGGAAGAGCTGGAACCTGTGCACACCTGTCGGGTTTGTTTTTCTCTTTTTTTCTTCCTACATAGATGTACAATAATTAGCAAACACAAACTGAAAAGTCAAGACATTGTCATCATCATCACCTATTGTCACTGCTTGAGTAGCTCATTCCATTTTCAGAGCGGGTTTTTTTTTCAGCCTATTAGCAGCAATTAAAGGTATCAGTTTATCAATTGACTTCTAAAATCACCATGAGTTGTTTTTTTCCATAAATTTGAGGGCTGGGGGTTATTCGGTTTCTCTGGGATGGTGGAGGTGAAAAGCTTGCGGTTTTTTTTTTTTTTTTTTTTTTTTTTTTTTTTTTTTTTTTTTTTTTTTTTTTTTTTTTTTTTTTTTTTTTTTTTTTTTTTTTTTTTTTTTTTTTTTTTTTTTTTTTTTTTTTTTTTTTTTTTTTTTGGTTTTTTTTTTGTTTTTTTTTTTTTTTTTTTTTTTTTTTTTTTTTTTTTTTTGTTTTTTTTTTTTTTTTTTTTTTTTTTTAATGAAAATATCTGGAACTATTGAATGGAAGCTTCATTGAACAGCAGCTGATTGATGTTTGTGATCTGGTTCGCTAGGTCTGGTCTGGAAGCCTTAAACTTGTAGCAAAGATAGTTTGTGAGGGCTTGGGTGAAATACAAATAAATCGTAAAGAAGAAAGGCATATGGGTTAAGAGGGCAAAAAGGAAATCTACTTAGTTATTATGATTTAGCTGATCAGGCAACTCCTCACTCACAGATTGTCTGTGGAAAGAAAAGATGTGAATGGTGTGACCTACTATCACAAAGCAGTCAAAAATAGTAGAAACTTTCCTCGAGGATACATCCAGGAGCCTCCAGGGTGACATTCATCCCCACATCTCTCACAGCACTGTTCTGCACCATTATCAGTAGCACTGGGGGTCATCTTGCCCCGGTCTCCCTTTGTGGGAGGACTTGTAAATTCTCTCCCTATCTGACTCACCCAAAGGAAGCTGGAATTGCTAACAATCACCTACTCTTGTTTTGTAAAATTGCCTCTGGCTGAAGGAGATTAGGCAGTATGTGAGCTATCCCTCTGTCCTCTAACCCTCCAACGCGGGGTTGGAAACACACATCTCGAGGTGGGTGTCCTATCCACTCCAGACTCTTTCTGAGTTAATTTCCGTTGGGGCATGGGGGATGGATGTATAGAAAAATGCAGCATACATCTCCTCCTCGTTTAAAAAAATTTCTATATGTGGTCAGAACCTGAGTTTTTTATCTCCTCTGAAAGATTACACCTCCAGGAGAGCATCTTAGGAGAGCAATCTAGTACTGAGTCAGAACGAAGAGAATGAGTCATTGCAGTGCTTAGATTTTTCTTGGAAGTTTCTCACTAAAGCATTGCCCCAGTCTGACAATGTTTAGTAGATGACATCAGAGAGACTGGAGTTTATGTTAAATTCAGAATGGATAAAGGATAGGATCCCAGGAAAGCGTTTTTAAAAGAGTGGTTCAATTTTTCTTGGGCAGTTAAAAAGTACTTAATTTGGGGTATATTCATCATACACTTCCAGTAAAACCGGAGTAAACAACAGAAAAAAAACCCCAAAAAATCAGAAGGGAAGACTAACCAGAAATCTTAGGCTGCTAAGGAGGATAGATACAGCATGTGTCACATTGCAGATTATTCCTTCCTTTAGCAAAGTGAACTCATTATAATTGAATTGTATTTGACTAGGAAAAGTGCCTTTTTTTTTTTTTTTTTTAATCTTACTTTGCAGCTACCTGATTCTTTGCAGTAAAGCCGCTCGCAATCCTGTGAAAAATCCCCTCAGCAACAGCAAGACATCAATGGCAGTACCAGGTTGTCATTGTGGAGTGGTGCTCTAGTGATTATCAGTGAATTGACAGTGATTAGTGACTCACTGTTGCTCACTCTTAATCCAGCCCACTCCACCACTGCTTGTACTGCCTTGTGGGAAGCAAATCTAAGCACATGCAGAGGAAGAAGCCTCAGTGTTATTTTGCTGGCAGCCTTCTAGAAACCTCCTTTGCACTGCAACTGCTTGTCTGCTACCCATGGAATTTGCCATTTGGCTAAAGATTTTCTTCCAGCCCTACAGGGACTTCAGAGGGTAGACATTGTACGTTAATGCCAAATGGTAAAAAAGATAAAAAATTATTTAAGCCAATGAAGTATGTGACACACATGTGTGTGTTGTGGAGATACCACGTGTTGTGAATGAAAAATGTGCTGGCAAGGATCACTGCTGTCAGTCTTCTGAGGAATCTCCCTGTGCTGAAGAGATCAGCTTCTGTGGACCATGGTGGTACCTACCTCATCATCCTTAAAAGGGACCCAAACCCAGAAAGGTTTATATAAGCTTCTTTTCTCCTGCTTCAGGCTTGAAGCCACATGACATGCAGACAATTGAAGATGAGTAGAAGCTCTGTTTGCTCTGCCTCGCCCTCAGTATACTACTTCTAGCAAAACTCAAATGAGGTTGAAGAGTGGTGTGGCTGGCGCATGTGGCTTGACTCATCCCAGTCAGGTATGTCAGAACAGCCTGTAGGCCAAACAGCCCCTCACCAGGTATCACAACTGTATGACATCAAGAAAGTAGATTTGAAGGGCGGGTCAGAAATGGAGGGAGTTCATCTTCAGAACGGCTTTTAACAACCTGAGCTGGCAAAGCTGGAAATGAACATGCCAGCGGAAGTATCTGACATTCACTGTGTCTGTCTCAGTTCTCTTAAAATGCTATAAAATCTGTCCCTTTCCTACTATTGCCTTCTGCCTCGGTTGTGCCAACATATTTCCTCCATGAAGCTGTCCAATAAAACCTGAGCTTCCTTTATGATTGAGCACTCAAGGTGCAAGCAAATAGAGGCCCAACGTATCTTCAACAGGCAATTCTTTAAAAGATGGAGAGAAGAAATAGCTGCCTGTACAAATGTCTGTCTTTTTAGTCCAGCCCTCATATTTAAAGCAATATTTCTCAGAAACCATACTGAAGGCAAAACATGCTCAACAGCTATATGTTCAACAGCATTGTTTCTGGAAAGAAAAAACATTTCTGATACTTGAATGAATTTATGAAACAAGGCAAAGTGGTTTACAATCACTTTGAGAAAAAAGGGGTAGGTCTGCTACAGGGTCTCAAAGTCTTTGACTTTGCTCTTCATGCCAAACATATTTTGTCACATTTGCTCACACTGCTTTGAGTTGTTTCCTGACAAATTGAGCAAGTTCTTCTGACTGCAGCTATGCATCTTGAACAAACATGAATTTGTTTATATGTACGGTTTTGACAGATGGAGTGAAAACTGGCATTTCAAGGCACATTTCAAGAGTTTGCATCCGCGGTTCTTGGCAAACTGGTACATCCTGAAAAAAAATTGGTTCTGCCTCTATGGTATGGAAAACCTCAGCTATATTAAATAGGCAGCCACAGATAAAGTGGCACCCACATAGCCCAGAGTGCCTGCCAGACACTCTAAGCAGGTGTCCAGGCACAGAATCATAGAATGGTTTGTGTTGGAAGGAACCTTAAGGATCACCTGGTTCCAACCCCTTTCCCATGAGCAAGAATGCTGTCCACAAGCCCAGATAGCTCAAAGTCCCATTCAGCTGGGCTTGAGCACTTCCAGGGATGGGTCATCCACAATTTCTCTGAGCAACGTGTTCCATTGTCTTACCACCCTCACAGTCAACAATTTCTTCCTAATATCTAATCTAAACATGTCCCCTTTCAGTGTGGAGCCATTTCCCTTTGTCTTGTTACTACATGCTCTTGTCAAATGTCCTTCTCTAGCCTTCTTTTATGTCCTCTTCAGGTGCTATAATGTTGCTATGAGGTTATCTTGGAGTCTTTTCCTCTCCAGACCAGAACAACCCTCGTCGCAGGAGTTGGAACCCAAAATCTCTCAACCTGTTTTCACAGAAGAGGTTCTCCAGCCCTCTGATTATCTTCATGGCCCTTCTCTGGACTTGCTCCAACAGGTTGACATCTTTCTTATGTTGGAGGCCCCAGAGCTGGATGCAGTACTCCAATTAGGGTCTCATGGGAGCAAAGTAGAAGGGCCAAAACACCTCCCTCAACCTCCTGGTCACACTTTTACTACCAGGCCAGGACATGGTTGGCTTTCTGGGCTGCCAGTGCACATTGACAGGTAACGCTGAGCTTCTCATCAATGCACCAACATCCACAAGTCCTTCTCTTCAGGGCTGCTCTCAATCCACTCTCTGCCCAGCCTGCATTTGTGCTTGGAATTGCCCTAACCCACTGCTGCAGGAGCTTGCACTTGACCTTGTTGAATTTCATAGGTATGCATCTACTAAACAAGTCAGCATGTCTGCTTCTGCTCAGTGATGCCAGCGACTGGTCAGCAGCCAGAGACTAGACTGGCCAGCAGTGACACAGAGGGTTGGAGTGGGATGGAGACCTTGGCTTTGTGCTGCATAAATGGAACAGCTCAGACCATGCTGCAAAACTTGTGTGGTGTGTGAAACAAGGTGTGTCTGCCAGAGGTGGTCATGGCTTACCATCACTGCTTCTCCCTGCCCTTCACTGGCAGCCACAGTGGCTGAGAACCCTTAGGCTCTTGCTTTAGGCATAACTCCAGGCAGCATCCACTAGTGTCCCAAGGACGTGTGCTGCGCCTGTGTTCCTCACACTTGCTGGAGCAGGCTCTCCCCCTGCTGCAGTTGAAACCAAGGGACAAAACAGCCATGGAAACTAATGGGAACATGGGCAAGCCCACTTCCCATATGGTGCCTGTCAACCACGTGCTTAGGAAACATCTGATATATTTTTATTCAGATCATGTGTTTGGTATAATCATTCAGATTTGTTAAGTCCTGAGACTGTAGACCTTAAGTAATTCCCAAGTTTTGTATAAATATCCATCTTTGTTCTTTTGTGAGAGAATCACATGCCAGCGTGAGAACTCATATGATTTGGGAGCAACTTAGAGAAGCCATCTGATTTAAGGTACACTTAAAGTGCTCCACAGCAAACTCTGCTACTCCTGTTAAGGCAGTATTTCTTTACACAAATCTGAAGTGGAAGTAGTTTTGATTTTTGATGAATAATTGAGAAATATTGAGGCTGAATCTTATATATTTTTTAAAATTTCTGTGGGTTTTATATAGCTCTAAAATATCTACCACTATGGCAGCTTAGTAATTGTGAAGTTATAATGCTATCAATCACTTTTGTTGTAAAATGAATTATATTGTTTATAGTGTTTATTTATTTATAATGTTTGAAACATAAACAGGGAAACTTCTATACAAAATTTTAGCTGAGAGCATAACCTTTACATTTAAAATGTTTCTTGCAATAAAGCTACTATAACATAAAATAATTGGAATTATATTAGATCCTGGTATTTCTTCTCCACTGATTAATATCTTGTTAGGCGGATCATTTCAATTTAAATAGATCCCTGAACTTCAGGGAGATAACCAAAATGATAATAAGACATTATAGTGGACAAGATTTCTCTGTTATGAAACACACTTACTGTTTTATGTCACCTTGACTTTGAGAAAATGTATCACATTATAACTGAAATTGTTCAGAGTACAGTGGAGCATAAAAGAAAAATGACAGTGAATGAGGCACAGGCACAAGTTGACTTTCATGCTTCCTAAGGACAGAGACTCAAGGAAAGCGTGTAACATCATCTTTGTTTGTTTGCTTTTACCTTCTGGGGTCGTCTGGAAGTCCCCCAGCACTCATGGATTGCACTTGAGCGGACTAGATGTAAATAATATATGGCTTAAGAAAGAGGCAAAAAACAAAGATACCTTCCCAAAAGTTATTTATGTTATAGTAAATTCCTGACAGTGTCACCAAAGCAGAGATCATCTTGTGTTTTCTTATCTTAACAGTAACATTCAGGCAAATTTTTCCTATTTTACTGTTTCATAATTGTTATACTACATTTATCAATCCTATTTTGCAAGTAGGTTTGTGAGCAATAAATGGCTGGTAGAGGAAAGGAACAGAACTGCACAGCAGCTATGATATTTATAGGAAGCCAGAATGAATTTCATATAATTTATTCTATTCAGGATAAAAATTAATATCTAACTGAAACAGCTAAGAACATATCTTGAGTGGACAAAAATCTTCATTTACTTCCATTGCTCCCACAGTGACTTCCCACTCTGCTGCCTAAAGCTCATTCTTCACAGTTAATAATAAACATCCTTGACTAAATGATGACTGCAGTTCCTCTGCTAGAATCACAAGTGATCACTTATGTTCCAGTCAGTGCTGTTCTTCTTTCAGAGTGTACTCTGCATTACCAGAGCCTCTGCTTGATTACTGGCTTCAGTCACCACCAAACTCAGTTAATGTCAAAATGTAAACATTTTCCAAGTAGTTGGGGAACACCTAATAAACCTGAGCGTTATCCTTGTTCTTCAGTTACTCACTGCTTATTTACCATAAGGAAAAAGGGGACTTTGACCTCTAGAATAGAATTTCAGGGATGCTCTCATCCAGAACATCTGAAAAATGTGTCACCTCACGCCACTAACCAGTTTAACCTTTACCGTGTTTCATACTTAACAGGGAAAACAATTCCCTGTATCTGTATCCTAAGGGTACGGGAGAGATACTGATATCATTTACAGTGTATTCTGGTAGATAAAGTTTCATTTTCATCTTTGGCACTTGAAGATGCTAAGTCTAATGACATATAAAAATTACGATCTCTTCTACTTTGGTAATGGAACAGGTGAATGGTGATTAAATTCTGAAAGTAGTTCATTCATCTACCATTAGTAGAAAATATTGCCTTGACTTCTTAATAAATAGGTGGTTAAGTCCTGGAGCATTAACCAAAATAGTTGTTAGAATCTGAGAAAATCTAGAGATTATTTGAAAGACTTGTGCATTTTTTTTTTCCCAAAATGGATTAGAGAAACTCTTCATGTGTGGTATGCTAGTTCTCCAGTAGTATAACATGCCTGTAAATCCTGACATATGATTTGAAGAATTTCTTGGACCTATAGTTGCAAAGCATCCATTTTAAAAGTTAATGTTAATCAAGGTTTGACTATGAGTGAGTGAAAAACATGCCTGATTTACAACCCAGTATATCTCCTTAATTTAGACAACTTGTGTCCTGCGTCCATGTCACTGAGAACATATTTCCTTCCTTGATTATCCTCTACTCTCTTGTAATCTAAGAAATAGTTTACCATAGAGACAATAAGCTTTCCATGATAAATTGAATAGGAAAACCTTTAGGTTCCAAATGTATTTGTCTTCCTGGTGATGCCAGGCACACACCAGCCATGTAACATGATACAGTGCCATGCCATGCAGCAGAATGGGCGTTGCTCGCGGCAACCTTGGACTGGTCATGTAAGGCCTTGAGCAGAGCGCTGAGAGGCTGTGCCTACCTTCCTGCATGAAGCCTACACATCAGAAATGCTGGATGTTATGTTTCTGTCTCAAGTAATTAATTAATGAAGGCAGAAATAATTAATGATGGATGTAACAGAAGTACGGTGTAGGTACTGAGGTTAACAAGTTTATCTTATTTCTCACCATCCATTATCTGTACATCTCTGTTATTAATTGGATAAACTGCCTAATCAAGAATTGGGTAAGTATAATTCCAAGCCTATGAGTCCTGCAATATTCCAGTTACATTTTTGGCAATGTGAAAGGTGTGGTAACTCATCAACGTGATTGCTGAAGCAAGAGTGTTGCAGTTAGCACCACGAAGATCCATTTCCCAGGAATAATTTTATCTTCAGGACTCCCTATTATTAAGTGGGAGTACGGTCTAAAGAACATCAAAATAATGATTGTTCAGTCTGGATGCTGATGTTTTTCGTGTCAAAGTGAATGAGAAAAAAAATCCATTTCATAGGCAGACTTCATCATGGCTTCAGTTTCTGTTCAAGTGTTAGCGGAAGGTGCTTAGGATACCTCAGGAAAAAATAACAACTCAGTGAACCAGTTTCAGAACCTGGAAGAAAAGAAATCATTCTTACTTCCACTTTTAAAAGAATTAAAGAAAGCAAAATCTTTCCTGTTATTAAAAACAAATATCCCAAGAGCATCTGGACTTTTCAAATGTTTAGCATGTGGATGACTCACGGGCTTTATGCTAAGATGATATGCTGTTATTTCAAAACTGATATACCAACTTTGACATTTTTACATGTTGTACAGAAATCCATAGTCTTCTCCTTATTATATATTATTTCATCTTTTAGAAATCTAGAAAGAAACTTGGATTAAGTGTGATGTTGATTTTGAATCTCTTATGATTTTTCTCTGACAAACAATTGGTTAGAAGAATTGTATTTTTAAATGCCTTTTTATTTTCTTGGCCAGAATCTCATTTTAGCTGAATTAAACTGAAATTGAAGAAGTTTTCTCTTGAGCTCAGGACTTAGAATGAATCAAAGGCTTTCCTGAGCTGGGTTAATTAAGATGGTCTTTCTAGAACTTCTCTGCTCATTGGGCCTTGCTAAAAGGCAACTCAAAATGCAGCTCTTCTACCACTGGCCAGCAAGCCTTAACAGCCAGAAACATAATTTTTAGAGAGGGTGGAGGGAAGGAAAGATTTTAAATATCTTTTTTGTGTATATAGATATATACATGTACATACATACATTTATGTACATTTATACACACACACACACACACACACATCTATACATATCTATACATATGTATACATATATGTAAATTTTGTAATTTCTCAGTTTCTCTTTCACCAGTATGAGTGATTTATAGCAGATCTGGAGCTTTGATTTCTGGTGCCTTGATTTCTCATACGAAAAGCTAAGTCAAATGCCCTCTTTAAAGTATTTACATCTGCAAGTCTTAATTTTGGCTTCTGTGTCTGTATTTAATTTTTGTGCATAAGGAATTGTATGTGCTCCAGGAATATATACTAAAACCCTCAGTTTAGTTGTGCAAATTATGACTTGAAGTAAAATAAACTAGGAGCCTTGAATGGCTAGTACTAGGAAGATGAAAGTAACCTAAGCCAAGGGAGGGAATGTGCATCGCTGAGACACATCTATTACTTCTGATTTTTGTTACAATGAAGCATGGAGTTTCACACAAAACAAATGAAAAACTTAGTCCTCAGAGGTTTCCAGATCTTCAGGTAAGAGTGATCTTTTGGCCAGTGTAATAGAAAGAGCAAGGCTGACCTATCTTCTGCAACAGCATCTGGGGATCTTTAAAGTTAACTCAGACGGACAACAAGACGATGTCAGGATGAAAAAGAAAATGGGTATACAAGGCTTCTCTATCTCCCCAATTTAGTGTTCAGGCTGTGCTATAAAATGTGTGCATATTTACAAAATTCAGAGAATGATTTTCAGTGTATGGAGACCTACATCACAAATACAGGGATTCAGGTCTCTGTGTACATAAAATAAGAAGCTCTGAAATTGCTCTGCTCTATTTTTCATTATAAATTTGAGTCTTTCTTTAGCCACATAAGCTTGTTAATTTTACATTTCCCTGAGTTCTTTCCAAATAGAAGGAAGGGTACTTTTTACTGTAGCTGTATTTGAATCTAGTACAGATATTAAATAATTTCTATTTCTTTTATTAAGAGCCATGACTATAGCAGCAAGATTGAAGAGTACAGAGCCTATCTAGGAACTGTTAAATCATATTTTTTTCCTGTTCCCAGAAGACCTTGTTCCCAACATAGGCACTGAAACACAGGTGTCTACAGGTCTGACTAAAAGAGGTATAGGTAGGAGAAGAGATCAAAGTCCTCTCAAAAAGCTGAACCATTTACTAGCAGGGTCCCATCAAAGTAAACTAGAACTATTTAGCTACACTTTAATGTGATAACTGGTCTGGACATGCAGATATAATAATTGTAACTTTATAATCTCCCTGTCTGTGGCCATTGCTATTTTCTGTGGCTCTGTAAATATTGTGGTTTAAACCCAGCTGGCAACTAATCCCCAGTCACTCAGTCACTGAGCTCCCCAGTGGGATGGGGGAGAGAACTGGAAGGGCAAAATAAGAAAAGTTGTGGATTGAGATAAAGATAATTTAACAGGACAGAACAGGAAGAAGATAATAATATTTATAAAATGAATAATAATAGTAATATACAAAACTAGTGATGGACAATGCAGTTGCTCATCACCTGCTGACCAGCCAGTTCCCAAGCAGCAGTGGCCCTCAGCCAGCTTTCCCCCCAGTTTATATGGTGAGCATGATGCCATATGCTATGGAGTATCCCTCTGGCCAGTTTGGGTCACCTGTCCTGGCCATGTCCTCTCCTAGATTCTTGTGCCACTCCAGCCTTCTCACTGGCAGGGCATGAGAAGCTGAGAAGTCCTTGACTTAGTCTAAACACTGCTTGGCAACAACTAAAAACATCAGTGTATTATCAACATTATTCTCGTACTAAATCCAAATCACCACGCTATCCCAGCTTTATCTCTATTCCAAACAAAACCATGGAAGTAAATAACATGATTGAATAATAGAGGGACAACTGTTCCTTTCCTGAGGAACAGGCTGCCTTTCTTGAGCCCTGAAAATCCCTTTGCCTTCCCTGCTTCTCTGCCTGCTATCCATTGCATCCCATTAGGTATACTGTTCCCTCTCAGTATCTAATGAGACTTAAATAAACATACTGAGAGACGAACATGGCCTCTAGAGTTTAATAAATGATGCTGATTCTGGTTTCAATTACACTGGTGTAAATCTGGAACATCACCACTGCTTACAGTTGAATTAGTCTAGATTTATATCACAGCTGAATTTAGCCCATAGATTGCATTTTTTTAACCCATTGGAATTTTATCATTGTGATTTAAGCCTTTTTAAACACCAAACATAGAGATAATTTAATAGATCAGGTTGTGTACTTATTTTTTTCCATATCTCTCTGCATACTGGAGCTCTAGTTTTATTTTTATGCTTTTAAGATTTACTGTTCCAATAATCAAGGAACTAATAACATTGTACTGATAACTGATAACGTTGCATATTATAATTAGAATATCAAGTTTTTTTTCTTAGCCCTTTGATTCTGCCCTTGAATTTTTATACTTTTGGCTATAAGTAATGTACAGCCAAAGTTTTTAAGCACAATTTGACATCCTGTTCAGGATTAAAATGAAGTGATTTGATGGATGGAAGAAGCATAAAGCATCTTAAACTAGTCAGAAGAACAAAGTACTGTTTTGTCCTAAAAAGAAAGTAGTACCATCTATACAATGATCACATCACCAGTGTTATACTGAATAATGTGTCCAGAATCTGTCAAAAATCAAAAGTGAGTCAATGGAAAAAAAGTTGAGAGGGAGATGCAGCCAGTGAGCTCACAGGCAAAACAGACCTTTGAGTGCAGCAACTTTTTACCACAGACTTCCCTTTAGTTATAAATGCTAGTAAGTGACAACACTTTCTACAGAAATTGAGTAGCCTTCTTTAAAGTTCTTAGCTAAGACGGAGTATGAGCACCCATAATTATATAGAGGAAAATTTCTATGCAACCTAATTCTAAGATGGAGATGTCACACATTCATGAAATGTCATGATTTTAATCTAGTTTGAAGTTGATTCCACTCAGTAATGTCAGAATTTGGTGAAAAGGGGGAATATAAATTGATGTAGTAAAGGTATTAGTGAGCAGGAATCTTGGATCGTAGGATTCTTGAGAACATAAAATATAAAGGCGATCTAAACTGACTGGGTTAAATGTGATTGCCAGTCTTCATGAAGCCATGATCTTTAGTAATGCTGAGGACAGGAATCCATAGATCTCATAATAGTCACCCATATCTTGTTATAATAAGAAAATGTGTGTAGGAAGGGGGAGGGGGAAGAAGATATAAAAACCTGTGCAGCAGAAGCCATTTAAAAGGCAAGATTTGCCAACTATCGTTACCATAGTTACCTTGCATTATAATTATAGGAGAAAGATCTGTGGTGGACTTATTTAACTATGTGTGGGATGTATTGGTGATTGGATGATGACCCTTGTTCTCTGAAATAAAGATGAGATATAGCCTCTCTCAGCACATCAGGCTGATGGAAATGAAATATCATACTCATTAAAAATATCAACCTGTCAGTGCAATAATTAAGAATTATGTTTATTTCAAGATAGCTGGTCACATATCCTGGAGATGTAGAATTGAAAGTTCCTTAAGAACAGGAAAAAGAAGGTTAGCTGAGTGCTTTAGTGTTAATTTTCAAAGCCACTGAATCAGGACGTGTGCTTCTGGAGAGCTGATACACACTTCTATTGAACAATTAAAATACACTGACAAGCCTAGATTAACTATGAGGATTGGAGTCTGCTTTTCAAAGCTGTAGATGAAAGACACTGTGGTTCTTTGTTCTTCCTGTTTGTAAACTGATCATTCCTGAGACAAGCATACTCTCGTCCTATATCTCACTGCTTTGTGGTGTTCGTTTGTTGTTTGGTTTATTTTGGTTTGTTTGCTTGGTTTTTTGTTGTTGCTTTTGTTAATTTTGGAAAAAAGGGAATTGTGTGTTTTTCAGGACAAAGTTAACAGTGTAGGAGAGCACACGTTCTCCAGCTGTCTATTCTTGCAAATCATACTGGCCCAGATCTGTTGTAGGGCTTGGAAAATGCAGAAATTCTGGCATTGCCATACCCTGTTGCATTGAAACTCTTCTTTGGATTCTTGTGCCTGGTACAACCTATGGAATGGCTGCAGATTGTTTGCTTTGCCATTGCTCTACCATTTTTTCTGGGGACGCTGAAATACAGCACTGCACAAGGCAAAGGTACATGCTAACACACGTGCCTAGGATCTGCTACTCATAGAAACCCAAGGAAGCAAACATTTTGAACTTAAAAATTTACAGTATCAAGTCTTTAATCCTTCGCAATTCGCTACCTCCTCAAGTTGACCTGTTTTTTCCCTTCTCCTAATACATACCATTATGAAAACCCAACAGCTGAACAAAACGTAAAAACAGTACTTAGTTGAGAGAGGGATTGATTTGTAGCCTGGTGGATTTTGAGTCACAGCTGCATTGGCCTTTTTAGACTCTTAGATATATTTGTTGTGGTCAAACAACTGATCTTGCTGTAGTGTGGCTAATTTGGGACCCTCTAACATCATCATCATGACAGCTCAGGCTAGCTGCCCTTGTGTTTGTCTACTTCTGGGGCATATTTTGCTGCCTCCTTTGGGCTGGTGGCTGCCTCTTCTACAGTTGAGATTAGTACGTGAAATAAATTTTAAAATTACACTAGGTGTGTCTGCAAGGGTTGGAATGCACCCCTGCAAAAGTAAGTATAAAACACTGTGCCATGTTATGATTCATGCTTAACTTTCTATTAGTTTGACATTTTCTATGGCAACACTACTACTTATTTTTTCGATCTCTTTGTTTCCCACAATTTCTTTTTGAGAAAAATCATCCTGCCTGGTCTCCAGTTTTTCTAGCATGGCTGTTGCTATTTTTATCACCCAAATCATGGCATACCTGTGAAGAAAAGAAACACTCTAATGGTGCTCACTCTAGAGAGAAAAATTAGTTTACTTAAGGTTTCCATAAGGCTACCTAGGGCATTGAACACTTAGTACTTACTGCTTGGTTGGTTTTTAGACCCTCATCATGGCTCCAGGGGAGGAGCTATCACATCGTTAACAGTTCTGTCACCTCCTTCTTCTTTCTCTTTTATTCTGTTGTAATTCTACTCTGGTTTCCAAATGTCATTTAATTCTACATTAAAGATGGCCTGAAATATGAAAAAAATCCCCATTCGGAAGTATTTTACTTTTTAGTTCACTAAATGTTTACATGGCAGAAAAAGTATGAAACACAATCCATTTTGCATCTGTAATTTGTTTTCTGCTCTGCCACTGACACAGTTATCAATCTTTTAGATAGTTCTACTTTTAGGACGTATTTTTAAGTTAGTGTAAATTGGAGTAACTCTCAATTGTGCTGCGCTGTGGCCAGACAACATATATTGATAATCTGACCTGTAATTTTCATGTTCTCTGTGTACTGAACATTTACTCATCCTACACCTCAAATGAAATACAGAAGTGGGAAGGAAGTAGTCTGGCATTTTTCTTACTGTGCAAAACAATTCTTATTCTACTCACATACTGCTATGTCAAAGAAACCAGTAAATCTGTTTCAGGTCAGCATTTTAACCTTTTTTTTTTGTTTATTTGTGATGAAGACATTAATCATAAAGGTGCAGTACTTCATGGCAGTGAAAAAATATATTGAGGGAAATTATTTTTATGGGTCTCACAATGCCTTTTTAGTCTCCATAACATTATAAAGCAATTCAGAGAAAGAATGCATGGCACCCTCACTGTACTTCCCAGACTTTATCCTTTCTTTGCAGTCTATTACTTATTTCCTGGAGATATTAACTAAGGGCTGGAAGGACTCAAATATTCCATACTTGCTGCATGACCACGGAGTTTACAGAATCTCTGAAGTCACTTGATACTATTTCTGCAATCTTCTGCAAAGCCTAACAGCCTGAATATGTGCAAAAATATCTGTTAGTTAATTTTCAGTGGGGGAGGCTGTAGCTTTTGACTGATACTCCTCATTCATGAATGACTAAATTTAAGTCTGTTAAGCTTCTTGTCCAGGTGATCAGCCATGATAGAGGGTGGGGTAGCATCTCTTCTTTCATTGTGGGTAGTCTCCATTTAACTCAACAGAAGTGGTAAGTATCACAGATTCCTCTGTGCTAACTGTGAGGCTGTTAAGATGTAACTGCAGACTGTCTTCATTTTGAAGTGGGTTTTCCTTTTTTATCCATAGCAGTAACGCAGTAATAAACATGAATAATTTATAATTGCTGTAAATGCGGATGCTAAATTTTTGCACAAGCAAATAGTTTGCTTATGCAAGGGAGATAATGGGCCTTAAACTCATTTTGCACATATTAATATTGCCTAATATTAACCTGCTAACATGGACTAAAGGCTGTGGTTGCAGCCTATGGGACATGGAGAGGTATATGCACAACGTACAGTACTCGCTGATGGAGTTCTGGTCAAAACCATCACATTGAAGAACTCAACCTCACTGAGCTCTCTGATTTAAAGAACCAGATTTTTTATTTATTTAAGAATCTCTTAAAAACGCATGTTCAGGATTTAATCCAGCAAATCCATAGTGGGTGAGAAAAGCACAGTAGTTCATTGGTCTACTCTATGGGAATTATTACTGAACAGAATTTGCAAGCTCAGAATCTTAAATTTGAGACTATTCCATGGGCATGATAATGTCCAATTGCAATTATCCAAGGAGAGAGAGTTCATTGAGGTGAGAGTGTGTCAAACATCTGGCACCTTGAATCTCAGTAAGATTTGAATCTTTTTACACTTCTCTGTCTTCTATTTTACTCCTACATCTGCAGTTTTGAATATTCAATCACAAGCTGAGAGAGGGAGTACATTATTTTGGGCTACTGGTATTTAGTTTGAAGTTGTCAATCAGCCTACTGGCAGTGTACAGTGAAGAATAAACACTGCCACAATCTGAAAAAAAGCACTCATTACTGTTGATACAAAATTAATCTATACAAAATAATCAAAAATTAAAAGTTAATAGTTCTCAGATTGTGTATTAAGTTTTGATTCATGTTGACTTCCACACAGGGTTCTGCAGTAGTGTTAGTAGAATTAGACGTGGTGCTTAAGTAAAAATGACTTCCCACAAACTCACTTTTCTTACAGTTTCCTCAAGGTCAGTAGCAATTTGCCTGCAGTGAATTTAAAAACTGCAGTTTTGTTTTGCTTTCTCTGTATCCTTCACACAACTGGATTTAGTCTTAACACTCTAAAGCTGCTACTCATATAAAACTGGAACATCTGCACAT